>JBBDGP010003109.1:0-140000 GCA_037952835.1 Lithobates septentrionalis | reverse complement strand
TTGATTTGGATATATGATTTGGGATGTTGTCATGCTGAAAGATATAGTTCCTCTTCATGTGCAGCTTTCTAGCAAAATCCTGAAGGTTTTGTGCCAATATTGACTGGTATTTGGAAGTGTTCATAATTCCCTCTACCTTGACTAAGGCCCCTGTTAGTCAAGGTGCTGAATAAAAAACAGCCCCAAAGCATGATGCTGCCACCACCATGCTTCACAGTGGGTATGGTGTCCTTTTGGTGATGTGCAGTGTTTTTGTGCCAAACACATCTTTTGGCACAAAAGGCCAAAAAAGTTCAACCTTGGTATCAGACTATAACAGATTTTCCCAAATACTTTTGGGAGACTTTAGATGTGTTTTTGCAGAATCTAGCCAGGCTTGGATGATTTTCTTCATAAGAAAAGGCTTCAGTCTTCCTACTTTACACCATAGCCCAGACATATGAAGAATACGGGAGATTGTTGTCACATGTACCACACAGCCAGTACTTGCCAGATATTCCTGCAGCTCCTTTGATGTTGCTGTAGGCCTCTTGGCAGCCTCCCTGACCAGTTTTCTTCTCATCTTTTCACCAATTTGGGAGGAACGTCCAGGTCTTGGTAATGTAACTGTTGTAGAGGTCGACCGATATATCGGCCGGCCGATATATCGGCCAATATTTGGTGTTTTTTACTTAATCGGCATCTGCCGATTGTGCTGATAAAAAAGGCCGATATAACTCAGCGCGACTTGCAAATGACTTCTGAAGTCAATACAAGTTGCCTGTATTCTTCTGTGAAGTGACTTCTCCCCCTCTCTGGGCAGCCTGCCAAATCTGATAAAAAGAACCTGAAGGATACAATGTTTACACTTATGAATGAACTTGGCTCCATGTGTAGAAGCTCTCAGTTTAACCATTTAAAGACTAAATCTTTTCTGACACTTGTTGCTTACAAGTAAAAATCCTGTATTTTCTGCTAGAAAATCACTTAGAACCCCCAAACATTATATATATTTTTTTAGCAGAGACCCTAGGGAATAAAATAGCGGTTGTTGCAATATTTTATGTCACACGGTATTTGAGCAGCGGTCTTTCAAACGCAATTTTTTTTTTTTAAAAATACACTAATAAATTTAAAAAAAAACTAAGCAGTAAAGTTAGCCCATTTTTTTTCGTCCAAAAGTTTTGATTACCTGTTTTTGTGTATTTATTTTTAAGATATAGTTTTTTTTTATATTTTTTTTAATCTAAATTCTACATACAAGTGAACTGATTGGAGGTTTGTTTTGTTTAATAAATGTTTAAATGTAAAAAAATTTCTGTATCACTTTAGGTTGCTTTCACACTGGTGCGGGCATGCGTTGACGGTAAAACGCTGCTAGTTTTAGCGGCGCTTTACCGTCATTTTAGCGGCGCTATTCGGCTGCTAGCGGGGAGCTTATAACCCAGCTAGCAGCCGAGGAAAGGATTAAATGTGCCCCTGAAGCACCGCTGCCGAAACGCTTTGCAGGCGCTTTGGCAGCGGTGCTCATTCATTTCAATGGGCAGGAGTGGTGGTATACACTGCTCCAAAGATGCTGCTTGCAGGACTTTTTTTTTAACATCCTGCCAGCGCATCGCCTCAGTGTGAAAGCACTCGGGATATCACACTGAGACTGCAGGGGAGCCGTTTTACAGGCACTTTACAGGCGCTATTTTTAGCCCAAAAGCACCTGAAAAACGCCCCAGTGTGAAAGGGGTCTAACTTAAATTTTATGAGATGAAGGAAAAAAAAAAAAAAGAAAAAAAAAAAAAAAAAATCGGCCTAATATAATCGGCCCAAAAAAAATCGGCATCACATATCGGCCATCGGCCACCGCGATTTCTAAATATCGGCATCGGCCAGAGAAAAACCCATATTGGTCGACCTCTAAACTGTTGTGCCATATTTTCTCTACTTGATAATGACTGTCTTCACTGTGTTCCATAGTATATTTATTGCCTTGGAATTTTTTTTTTACCCTTCTTCTGACCGATACCTTTTAACAATAAGATTCCTCTGATGCTTTGGAAGCTTTCTGCAGATCATGGCTTTTGCTGTAGGATGCGACTAAGAAAATGTCAGGAAAGACCTACTAGAACAGCTTTATTTGGGGTTGATCAGAGGCACTTTGAATGATGGCAGGTGTGTACTGACTCCTATTTAACATGAGTTTTAAATGAATACTTAATTCTGAACACAGCTACATCCCTAGCTATGCACACTTATGCAGCCACACTATTTTAGTTTTTTAAGGGGAGAAGTATCAGAATTGGTCTGGACTAGAACTGGTTAAAGTGGTTATAAACCCTTACATATACCCAGTGAAGTGACTAGCCTCAGGTGGGACACAGAGATTAAACAAATCCTCCTACATAAAGTTGTACCTGTCTGCAGTCCTCTCTGCTACATACTCCTATATCACACATTTTACAAAGAGCTGAGCTCTAGCATGCAGAGGTTGGGGATCCGACATCACACAGCAGGGAGCTAACTGTAACCTGAGCACCTGAGTGGAGAGAAAGGACACACCCCATACTCACAAACGCATAGGAAACGTGCACAGCTGAGGTTGTCAATCACAAGCTGTGTATTCTGGAGTTCAACTTTTAGTCCCCTTCTATTCCTTGGAGTTGGCATTAGCTGTCATAAATGACGCATGCAGATAGAGCAGGTAAGCAGCAGGAAGAAATTACATCCAGTGCTTTGGGACTGAGGCAAGTACACACTATAGAAGGATATAGTTTGTTCATTTTTCATGTCAGAACTTTACAATCACTTTTAGTAAAAATGGCATATCAAAATGTTTTGTAGATACAAAGATATAAGTAGCTGAAATTATATATTAAGCTTAGCCTTTACTGTAAAATTTTAAAATTAATCCTGTCTTCCAATTTCTCTGAGTGACCTCAGTGACCAATAGGTGGCCCCCGGAGAGAAAAGGAAGCAGATAAAAGTTTGACTTGTACACGAAAAGTAGAGAATTGCATACACATTCAATATTCTGATCATTTTGGTACCAGATATTCAATGATGATAATATTTGAATTTTTTCTTAACCATGTGCTCCATTTGAGCTGTCTAGAATATACAGACATAGGAAAAAGTTCACCCCATGTTTTTGATGGAAAAACTAAGTTAAGCCCAAAGAAAATTATTGGTTTTGTCAACATATTATTAATTCAAACAGTGCCTACACATGAAGGCGATATACTGAAGACAGAACACAAGGAAAATAGCCATTTCAATATAAATTATTCAACAAAAATTATAAATAGATGCAAAAGGTGCACTGTGGAAAAAACCCTGGCCTCAGAAGCTGGTATTGCCGGTTAGCAAAAGTTACTTCTCACAGGCATTTTACATATAGTAACTGCCTATTAAACTCTAACAGAGAAATTTTTGACCACTCCATGCAAAAGGATTTCAGTTTCAAGAGGTTCGTGGGTATCTTTGCATGAGCTGCTTCTTTCTGATCCCCCATAACATTTCAAATAAAGCAAATCAGGGCTTTGACTAGATCAGTTTATCACGCACTATTTATAAATGGAGTAATTTCTTGAATTTACCTGTGTGCTATTGGTCACTAATGTGTTGACTGTAAACTGCCCAGGCCCTGAAGCATCAAAGCAACCCCAAACCATAACATTTCCACCACCATGCTTTACAGTTGGTATATGTTTTTTCTCTTGAGAGGTCTTCAGTTTGCGCAAAATAGGTCTATTGTTACTATAACCAAATGATTTAATTAATACAGTGCACTGTTCCAGAAGGACTTGTCTTTAACGGCAAACCACAGTCTTGTTTATTTGCGACAGCAAAGGCCATTTTCCTGGCACACCTCTAATGCAGGGTAAACTTGTGCAATTTCTGATTGTAAATTCATGCACTATGGACACAAAATGTTGCAAGAGTTAGCTGCAAATACCACTGCAAAATATTGGGGTTCTTGGAAACGTCTTATACCACCAAATATTCAGCTTTTGGTATGAACTTGCTGGGCTGGCCAGTCCTGGACAAATTAGCAGTTGTCTGAAATCAAAGTCAGATGTATATAATTTTACTTAAGATGGAATTATTTCTAATAATGTGATCTTTTTAAATCCCCTGCCAGACTCCTAAGTATCCACAACCTTCTTTTAGGAGGGCCTCCAAAGCTCCCTTTATCTGGACATGATGACAACACAAACATCAATAACAAAGAGAAGACTAGACCCTAGATAGATGAAGTTTAAAGATGGTTTCCACCTACATACCTTCTAAGGAGGTCCTAATCAATGGCACTTAATCTGGAACACTGGCTTATTTTTTTAAGGATATTAAAGCGGTTGTAAACCCAGGCAAAAGAAAAAAAAAAACCTACAAGACAAAAGGCATAATGAGCTAGTATACTAGCACATTTTGAAATAATCACCTTAGATCGAAGCCCCCGCAGCAGTCATGGCACACTGCTCTGCCCGGCGGCATGTCTCCCGGAGTTGGTTCCGGGTATCGCTGGCTCCGACGCTCTGATTGGCCGGAGCCGCAATGTCACTCCCATCACAGGAGCCGCAAATAACGGCACATCAGCTGAAGCAACGGCACAAATGAGCCGTTGCTTCAGTGTGCATTTGCCGATGACGATGGCACATGCAGATACAGGTGAGTTCTCCCAAACCATGCAGGTTTAGGAGATATCCACGGTAACTACAGATAGTGAAGGCTTACCTGTAGTGAAAAATGCTCTGAGGGTTAACAACTAGGGCTGAAAAAACTAATCGATTACCATTTTCATAATCGATTAATCAGCCAGCCGATTAGTTGGCCTGCATACAGAATGCATTATTTGTTTACATATCAGGTATTACAGTGCAGCACACTGTCCATACAGGTCAGTAAGTGCTTGAGAACTTGTGAATGTGTGAGGAGCAATACCTCATGGAACATGAAGTCCTGGGCAGGAAGTGAGGTTTCTGAAGGCAGAAGTTTTCTTTACCTTGCTATAGGGGTACTCTATACTATACTTTGCAGCTTGTTGTTGGGGCACTCTGAAGGCAGGAGGAGCCAGAAGTGTTGGTGGGGGACCCTAGAAGAGGAGGATCCAGGCTGTTCTGTGCAAAACCATTACACAGAGCAGGTAAGTATAACATTTTTTTTTTGTTAAAAACAAAGACTGTAAAGACTCAGGGAAGATCAGCATCTGAACCCAGAGAAGGTGGAGGCAATAGAAGGGATTCCAATTACATTTAAAGTAAACTTTTACAAGTATTTTGCATCATATTTAAAAATATTACTTTCCCTCAGTGACTTCCTTGATGAATTTATCAAGGGATTCCCCAAATAGGCCTTCAATATCAAAAGGCATGCGTAGAAGACTCTTATGCCGCATACACATGGGTGGACTTTTCAACCGGACTGGTCCGACAGACTTTCCGACGGACTTTTGAACGAACGGACTTTCCTACACACGGTCACACCAAAGTCCGACGGATTCGTACGTGATGACATATGACCGGACTAAAATTAGGAAGTTGATAGCCGGTAGCCAATAGCTGCCCTAGCGTGGGTTTTTGTCCGTCGGACTAGCATACAGACGAGCGGATTTTTCGACCGGACTCGAGTCCGTCGGAAAGATTTGAAACATGTTTCTAATCTAAAGTCCGTCAGATTTTTGACCGAAAAAGTCAGCTGCAGGTCCGATGGAGCCCACACACGGTCAGATTGTGCGCCGGATTCGGTCCGTCGGACCAGTCCGGTCGAAAAGTCCACCCGTGTGTACACGGCATTTGGTTCAGCAGACCAAGTTTTTAGCAACCAAATCCTGCGCCTTTGAAGTGAGATAGGGACATTCTAGAGACTTAGTAAATTACATTCTCTGAAGTGTCAATACAAAAACGAAAAAGGCCTTAGCTGCAGTTGTTCTAAGAGCAGGATCATCGAGACGGGTTCCTGGTCTCTGTTCATTTGTCTTATCCAGTTAGTGAAAGTCTGGCAAACAGGCATTCCAGAAACTGCAGCCTGCAGGGCTGTAACTGCCAGGGCAAATAAGGCCTTTAGGAAGGTTTCAAATGCCCATCAACAGTGCATGTCTGAGAGGAAACTCTGGTGTATGTCTGAGAGGAAGCTAGAGTCAGATGAGGGGCACAGTGTCATAACAGGACATTGCTTGGGAAAAAACGTTGCACTCATTGTAAATTGTGTACAGGAAGGCAGCACTCCATTATCTAAATACTAGACAAATAGCCCCCAGCAACTTCCCAAATCCCCCATTTTGGCAGCGAGTGGGGGATCTCCCCCACCCCTCCACTTGCGGCCACAATCTAAAGAAAACGCGGCCGTGCTGCGTCATTCATTCGCAGTGTTCTGTGAATGAATGGACTACAACTACCGACAGCCTTTGCGGCTATCGACTTGCAATTCTCAATGAACTACCAGGGCACCTCGATGTATGGTGCAATGCTTTCCAGGCTCCTAAAACAAAAAATAGTAAATGCACTTTTTGTTACATGCAAAAAAATGTGCATTTATTATTTTTAGTTAAAAGGGTGAACATATCCATTACAAAAATCACACAAAACAACATTTAAGTAAGAACCACCACAAAAAAATCAGTGTAATCTACATAAAACATATGTGCAATACCATAGTGTGAATCAAGGTGGATAAAAATCAATGATTTTCTTAAAAATAATTTTAAAAAATCTATTTTTTTTTCTATTTAATTTTTTTTTTTTATTAAATTTATTTTAATAAAATGCTTTTGGAGTAAAAAGTATCTAAAGATACATTAATAATTTAGTTTATTCGGCATGAAATGGAGCTTAGTTATGTAGCATAAGGCTGTATATTCTGCAATATTTACATTTTTGGTAAACTCATTCAATGAATCCAAGCTCTGCAAACTGATAACATGCGCAGTGCACTGATGCATTCACACAATTTCACACAATTTCACAGTAACCATGAGACAAAACAAAGTTTAGGGATATTGCTTTATCCTATTGTTATGCAAATCTATGCACACTACACACGGTATGATTGAATCGGTTTTGATATCGCTATTTTACTAACCTGACAGCTTATTATTCCAAATAATAACCTTCATTTTGTTTGCAAATATTAAAGATTCTAACTACCGGCAAGAATAAGTCCTTACATTTAAAGAGCACCTGTCAACTCAAATCAATCATGGCAGCATCTATTAGCGGGCATCCACTCACTTGCTGCCGCCACGTCCCTCACTTTGTTGCGTCACTACTGCATCACCAGCCATCCCATTAAAGTGAATGGGACTGTCTGTGAGTCAACAGTGGGTCAGAGGAGAGGCTGCTGTGGGACAGAGATGACAGTTGCTCTTTAAAAATTATGATTTAAATCAAGCCTTTTAACTAGTGATTGAAGTCATAATATAAATCATGTTTTAAATAATCTTGCTTTAAATCAAACCCACCCTGGTGTGAATACAGTGCAGATTGAAAATCAAATTGTTGTAAAGTTCTAGTCCCCTGATGACATCTAATACGACAAAACGTGTTGGGTTGGGACATCATCATGCCCACCGGCCAAGAGCATGGTGCTTACAGACTGTAACCTTAGCTTTTTCTTTGTGTGCACCCTATATAATAAACGTAATCAGTTCTAATGGTATTATACTATTTGGGCTCTTTTATGCTTTCCTTGTTTATGGTGGTACACTACTATTTGGATTGCGTTGGCTGCACACTGTAGTCGCTAGGACCCTGTATTACACAAGCATTCGTGATCTCCTATTGCTTAGAGGTCAATCCTTCTGGTAAGGAGCATGTGCACCTGGTAGTGTGGGAAGCAAGGAGTTGGCACTTTGACACTGTAATTGCATTAATTACATTTTTTAAAGCACAGCACTTTTTATAAACATTTATTCTGCATCTAGTATTTGTTAACCATTAAATCAACAAACTGTTTGATTTGAACCTAATTAGCATTACATTCACAAAATCGTATTGCACATATGCTTTATGACTGATTGCACTGTTTTTTGTGGGAATTCTTACTTTTAATGCTGATAGAGTGATTTTTAAAGGGTTAGTGTACCTCTTTTGTTATGCAATAAAGTAAATAACCCCCAAATACTCTGTCTATAAAGCCGCATAGTGTGCTACGGACTGCAGATTGCGATATTAAAGTGGTTGTAGAGGCATGACTTCATTAAGGAAAAAAAAAAAAGTTCCAGTATTTATATTTCCCCCTCAAATACTTACTGCATCAGCACTAGTCTATCTCTCTCCTATATGAACAAAGAAGCAGCAGCAGGAGCTATTGGCTCCTGCTCTTGTCAATCAAAACCTGTGAGTTGGGTGCAGGGGATGGAGTCGAGCCAAGCTGTGTGCGTCCATGGATTCATACAGCCTGACTCTGAAGTAAGCCTGCACATGTGTCCCCATAGTAAGCGGCTTGCTATGGTGACATATGCAGAAGAGGAGACAAGAGTTCTAGTGGGGGACTCCAGAAAATGAGGTGCAAGGCCGCTCTATACAATACCATTATACCAATTCCAACGTATAACCCTAGTTTTTTTTTTTAATAAAATAAAGCTTTTTAAACCACTTTAAAAACTAAGAACCAGTGCTAAATTGTGCTAAAATAATGAAAGAATTCACTTCCCTTATGAGCGATGCTGGACTTACTAGAGGTCTAGGTGTTGCCCGTCACAGTGAGCATACCTCTGAAGTGGTCTTTAGGGTCTGGGAACCATAGAAATGGACCACATCCCTGGACCTGTAAAGTACTCTGTGTCTGATTACACATATTGCACTTCATGCCAAGGTGTGCGCCAAATGCAGGATCCAGTGCCCAAAGCAAACATTACAGGTCGCCAGACACTGAGGTCCAGGTATGGCCCCAAAAGGGTACACATCAAGGGTTACCTATCCAGAAACTGCCAAATAGCCCTGGGTTTTCCAAGCAGTCAGATCTTGATGGGAAATTAATGGTTTTAAAACTAAAAAATACTTCTCCACTGGAGAACAGGTCAATCACCTAGGACACTTGCAAACATACTGGAGCCTTACAGCGTGGGTGGGTTATACGAGTGTGCACAAGAGGCACAAGTTTTTTGGCAGTCACCTGAAGTTTGCCTGCATACAACCCATGGTCTAGGAATACAAATCATGTGCCCCGTATGAAAAAGAGAATGCATTTTGTTGTTGGACTTCTAAGACAATGTCTGCCAGGCATGGAAGGGGCCCCAAATAATGGCGGTTGAAAATGGAGGGAGCTGTGGATTGGTACTGCTCCCGGCTCCACTGAACATGCACACAAATTCTGTCACAGTATCCAATCCAGGTCCAGCAGAGCAACAGCCTTCAGTGAAACTATGACTACAATCGCAGTTGTCCCTTCCTACAGACAACCCACTACACACCCTGCTTACATGCCTGGAGATGCCGCCATCCCAAATGGTCAGCATGAAGTTGCCCAACATCAAAGTAGAAAGGAGAGACAGAGGCAAAAGGGACTTGTGCATGCAAGCAAGGAGGGGAGCCTGAGGCAAAGTAAGGCTAGCTGAGCAAGTAGGGAACTCATCCACATCATATAATCTGCATTCCTCTCCTGTCCATACTTACCTGTCATATCCGCCACACTCTTCTTCTGCACAAGCTGCCCTCACAACACTCTTCTCCTGCACATACTTCTCTCGGCCATACTCTCCCCACTCCCTTCCTGTATATACTGTCCCAAAGTAAGTATACCCCTACATTTACCACCACTTGAAACCAATTAAATTAGAATCAGATATTTTGATGAGGTGTTAATGATTAGACCCTCCTTAGGGAGAATGTAGGTGGAACATGGCTGTCACTTAAACCTCAGATATCTAGAGTATAGTGTTCCCTTTACTAATGTGGGTGGTGTCATCATGCCACGATAAAAGAAGCTCTGAGGTGATCAGAAAAAAAGGTAGTGGTTGCCTAGGAGTCTAGCAAGAGATTTAGAAAGATCACATTATAAATCAGTCATCTAATGCCCTGTACATACGGTCGGATTTTCCGATGGAAAATGTCCGATCGGAGCGTGTGGTCGGAAATTCCGACCGTGTGTGGGCTCCATCGGACATTTTCCATCGGATTTTCCGACACACAAAGTTGGAGAGCAGGAGATAAAATTTTCCGACAACAAAATCCGTTGTCGGAAATTCCGATCGTGTGTACACAAATCCGACAGACAAAGTGCCACGCATGCTCAGAATAAATAAAGAGATGAAAGCTATTGGCCACTGCCCCGTTTATAGTCCCGACGTACGTGTTTTACGTCACCGCGTTCAGAACGATCGGATTTTCCGAAAACTTTGTGTGACCGTGTGTATGCAAGACAAGTTTGAGCCAACATCCGTCTGAAAAAATCCTAGGATTTTGTTGTCGGAATGTCCGAACAAAGTCCGACCGTGTGTACGGGGCATAACTCTGAGGAAATATACAAGTGTTTTTGATTTTAAACAACTTCTTATTTGTCCAGGACTGACCAGCCCCGCAGATTCATCCCAAAAGCTGAATGTTTGATGCTAAAAGGGGATGGAGAAATGTGCCCCATAATACAATTAGCACCTATTTATTTCAATATGCTATTTGTGATAGTGTGTATGACTGTATATTGAGGAATATATGCTGAAGGGGGGACACAGGGGAAATCCCACTCTCGTGTGTTGGGAGGAGGATAACAGCAGATCTCAATCGAGGGATTGGTTTGTGTGCTGGAGATATGTCGTCACTGTGGGGGAAGGGCTCATTTTTACAGTGACAAATTGAACTTAGAAATCAAGACATTTAACACTAAGGGAGCCATAACATTACCAAAATGTGTTTCAAAGTATTTTTGATATCATACAATCATTAAAAGTATATTATATGCCCATTAAAAACATTTAACACAAAAAATGATGGTGTATTTTAATGATGTGTCACGTTTAGCCTTGATATTGCAAGTAACTATCTGTAATAACACTCCATCTCTAGTGTTTAATACAACAGGTGTTTGAATCTTCTTGGGCATCAAGGTTGTCCCAAACCTGTATTTGGGTGGAAATACATGGACTGATTTTTTCTCAACGTGTTTCATAGCTTGCTACACTGCAACAGAACAGTCACTGACATATTTAAACAAAAGTATGCCAAATTAACAGAGCGAAGCCCTAGCTTCCACCTTGTACCACCTGTGGAGGTTTCTCTACTGCCATAGGGACAGATTCCCCTAGCCAACAGTAGGTCAGTCTGAAGTCTGCTGAGTGTGCAAGGGTGGTGGGGACAGTACATTACTGTTGATTTAGGGGCACTTTAGTCATTGAAATAGAACAAGGACTGTCCTAATAAAGCAGAGGAATCTAAAATGCACAGAGACTGTGGCTTAGTTTCCAGACAAGAAGATACTGCATATGGTTGTGACAATCTTGACACACAAGTAGATTCAAACACATGATGGTGATACATACTTTAGCTCGATCATTGGGTACTGATAGTTATTTGTGATATTAAAGGATAAAATTTACGCATAATAAAAAAACAATTATTTGTTATATGTTTTTATTGGGTATATAATTTACTTTTTGATGTTAATATTTACAAAACAGATTTACTATTATGACATGTTTTGGTAGCCTTAAAAGTCCCAGTATACTGGATATTTGGCTGTGCGGATACCCTTCTATAGTGCACATTTTAACAAGTACTACTACTACTTGCAAAATATACAAAATGCTCTGCGCATCAAGTGTCAATGAACTTTCAAGGCAAATTATTTTGAGAAATATGCACAATATTTAAGTGCATATTTAAATTTTAAATAACATAGGTCTTTTTTTATTCCTAACATACACTATAAAATACAGCTCTAATCTAGCATATAAAAATATACATATCTAAGGCATCAAAACCAATGCTTACCCATTTTATCAGTATGTCATTTTAACATCTTTTTATATTATTATTTGTTTGGAAGAACCTTTCAAGCAGTAGGTAAAAACAGATGCAATTCAAAAGTAAAAAAAGCAAAACATTGCAATACATACTTTTTATTTGTTTCTTAATGGGTTTCGTATGGTCCAGCCAATGCTTTAAAGAAAAGAAAACAAAAGTATGTCAACATGCATGTAAAATGATTTAAGAAATTAAGGTCTGCTTGCTTGGAAGAGCTTACTTCATTGTATTTTTTTAAGGATTAATTTGCCTTAGTATTAAAATTTGCTATGCAATAAAAGGGCCTTAGGATTTTACAAAACATTGCTGGAGAAAAAGTGAGCTTTTCCTGTAGGGGTGGCTTCCCTTAATTCTGCCCTGAAAACATCTACTGAGAGAGATCGGTTGCATCCTATGAAGAATCTAGGACATGAGAACTGCTGGGCAGGGTAGCAGCACCTAAGAAACAAGTAATTCCCTTATGACATACAACCATTCATGTGCAGTGCACTCTTGCTGCACCGTCACAGCAGCCACTGATCTTGGTGACCAATATGATACAGAAGGAAGAGCACATGTAGCTGTATGCCGGAGGGAGAGCACCCAACTGTTTTCATGTCCTAGATCTGCAGAGGACAAGGTGGATCTCTCTCAAAAGAAGTTTACTAGCCAGGCTTCGGGGAAGCCACCCTTGGCTACAGTAATATAATTTGAAGGCGGCTCATTTTTTTTCCCTATTAAACAATGTTTTGTTAAATACTGGGACCCCCTTTATTGCATAGTACATTTTAAAACAAAGTTAATATAAAATTTACCCATTACATGCAACCCACAAAAAAAGAATTTTAAATTGCCTGTATATTCCATATCTTAAAGTACAGTACAGGATGCAGGCAACATATTCACACACCATGGGCTATAGGAATGTACTTTCGGGGGATTAAGCACTGCCAAGTTTTTGAAGACACGTCGACCATAACCCTATCCCATGCTGCAAGTCCTCATTTTTGTAGAAAGCAATATAGAGTAAACCAAGGAAAGAAATGGCGGGTGTTCTGTACTGTACTCCAAGATATGGATTTTACAGGTAAATCAAAATGCCTTTTATCCTAATCATAGAGCACAGAACACAGAGAGTGGGGAGCAACTAGGCAAAGAAAACTAGGTCAACAGGCCAAAAAGACAACCCCAAGCACCAAGTGTTTCTGCAAGAACCTTGTGGCCAAAAGGTTCATCCGCAAAATACTGGATGTTCACCTGGTAAAAATTTGACAAAAGTAACAGAAAACCAGGCGGTGGCCTTTACAGTTGGGCTACAGATTCTTGGTGCCAAAAACGCCTATAGATCTAGATAGGGCATGCAGCAGTGCATGAGGAGGTTTTAAGAGCATAAAGTTCCTAATCCTCCATGCAATGGTGGATTTTGAAGCAGGGTGTCCCTTGCGTGGCGGTAGGGGAAGAACAAAGAGGGAATCCATTTGTCTCATGGAAGCAGTAACTTTAAAAAGGTATACTCTAATGGCTCCAATTACATCCAAGCAATGCAGAGAGAATTCCTTTGCATGCTTAGGAGCAGAACGCAAGGATGACAGAACAATGTACTCATTGATATGAAATGCTGAAACAACCTTTGGAAGAAAGAATGGTCTTGGGTGTAAAAACAACCTGGTCATTGTTGAGTATGAGGAAAAGCTCTTTGCAGGAAAGAGTCACCAGTTTAGAGACATATCTGACAGACGCGTTTGTTACAAAAAAACTGCTATTTTGCTGGCAAGAATAGTCTCCGGAACTAAATTAGTTGCATTCACACCAGGCAAAAGAAGATTTCCAGGTACAATAACAGATCGTCTGGCTTTTCTTGCTTTCAGCGAGGTAGGAACTCAGACCCCAATCCCTTTAAGACAACCGTGCCATTAAAGCCAGACTGAAGCGAGATGAAATAGAGGTCCTTGAGATAGCAGATCTGGCTTGTTGGGTAGAGGCCAGGAGTCATTTGCTAGACATTGGAGTAGGTCTGTGTATCAGGTTCTTCTGGGTCAGATCAGAGAGAAATATAGTTTTTCTTTCTGGCGGTATTTTTTTGTAGTAATTTAGGTAGAATTAGCAATGGAGGGTAGGCATACATTAGCCCGAACAGAGACCAATTAATAATTAGGGCATTCAAGGCCAGGGCTAGAGGATCCCTTGTTCCAGCAACAAAGGCAGCTTTGTTGCTTAATCTGGAGGCTAAATTAATCCATATTACATGAAGCTCCCTGTTCAATATAGTGATGGTGATAATCTGGGGGACAAATCTTCCACAGCTTTCTCCAATTGTGCCCAATTATCCTCTTCATTTCTTTCGAATTCTGTGTCCTCAAGGACCAGCATATCAGGATCCAACTCTAACCGTAAAACAAGAGTGGGAGAGGAGGCTGGGAGTTTGAGCCCTGGACAAAGATGGCTGTATTAAGACTGTAATCTGTCTGTCTGAGGAAACGTGACATACAGGCAGACAATATTTCTTTAGTCAAATGGACCGATTGTATGCTTGAAATATAGTTAGAGTCAGATGCTGAGACCGGTGTTAATAGCGGGTCCTGTCTTGGTGCAAGGGATACATCACTTCTCTTTTTATCATCTATGGCTACAAGTGAGGGTATTTCCCCTTTGGGGTGCTCACTGAGTGGAATGTGAAAGATGGGGCAAGTGTGTCCATAAGGAGGAGTACACAGTAACCCAAGTATAGACCATCCTGTATTCAATCCTCCTGGCGTAAGGGCGGGAGAAGCACTTGAGTACCTTATAGGGACTCAAGGCCGAAGTGGTATTTAAGTGTGTGACCAGTGGTATGCTGCAACACTTGGTCATCCACTAAGTTTGGAAATTTTACAATTACATTCCAAACATAGCCCATAAAAGCAGCGATCACAATTGCAGGGTGACCCTGTCTTACCGGTATTCAGAAACGATGTTCCATAGCAATGGACCATGGCTTTGGACTTGTATGACACCCTGGAGATAACTCAATGCACTGCACCAAGTACCAAGGTGAATGCCTTTGCAGGATCCAGTGCTCAAAGCAACATTACAGGCTGTCCCCACAGCGTGGGGTCTGGGTATGGCTCCAGAGGTTTTACTGATCAAGATACATCGCTTCTGTGTAGGCATTACACCAGTGAGGTGTTGATTGAAGCGTTCAAAGAAAATAAGAAAAATAATAAAAAACTAGTGAAGAGGATATCTCTATGAAGGAGAAGAGGCCCATCACCTTCAGACACTAGCAAAAAACTGAGGATTCGTGGAATATGCTAGAGTTATAGGGGAGGCATCCCAAGGAGGCATGTCCTCAAAAGCTTGTCAGTGCCCAATCATCCAAATGGTATACACCTATAAACGATGGTGTATGAATATGTTCCTTGTGTCCTGTACTGTACCATTAAGATATAAACATTTGAATACACCTTTGCATTTATTGCTAGTCAAATCATGTGATTTGCACCTCTTGCCCACAGCATGACAATTTACATTTATTTCCTGGTTCAGCCATGTGGATTCTTATGTCATCTCTGTGCCTCTGGCCTAATCACTGTACAATGAATCAGCATCATTTTTGGCAATAAGCAGGGAGTTCAGCCTAAATATTTTTTTTAAACAGGTATGCTTTTATTGAAAAATTACAGAGCATACAACATCATTGTTACAGAAATGAGTAAACAAAGACAGATTGACAAAACTAAGCTTATATGTTGCATTTAAATAAAGCACTGAGCAGCATACGCAACCTATGCTAAAACAAACAAGGTGGATGGATGAGTGCCACAGTTTTGCTATTTGTATCCTAGCGGTGCAGAACAACTTTGTAAGCGCTATGTACACATCTGGAGTATATAATTCTTCATCCAATGCCCCCAAGAGACAATTTCACATATTTTGATATAGCGGAGAGTCCAGTCTGCTCCAGGAAAAATGTGGGCCATTTCCCAGGTCTCACCATCAACTGGACCGAATTCTTCCTCCCACTTGCTTCAGCACGGTAGGTGAGCTGGGTGCTCAGGTTGTGTAAAATGAGAGCTGTGGAGGGTGCGGGAGGTTGTGTAGAGGTGAGAACTGTAGGGGAAGCTGGGGGTGCAGAGGTGGGTGGCAAAGGTGAGAGCTGTCGATTGGGGTGAGCTTTAGATGGGGTTGCAGAAGAGGAGCAGAGATAATATGGATGAAGGAGCAGAGGTGAGTTGTGGACTGGAGGTGTAAGCTGTAGTTAGAGGGGTGCAGACGTGAGACGTGTGATGGGGGAGCCAAAGGTGAGTTGTGGATAGGGGTGCATAGTGAGAGGTGAGCTGTGGATAAGGGGTTACAGAGGTTAGGTGTGGATGGGGGACACAGAGGTAAGCAAAGAGATAAGCAGTGAAGATTTGATGGTTACTTTTGGGGGGGGGGGGGGGGATGTGAGGAGGAAGACCAGGGAAATTTGCTGGGGAACAGCAAGACCCCTTTCACACTGGGGCGGTGTGGGCGTTAGTGGAAAAGTGCTAAAACTAGCATCGCTTTACCGCTGTTATAGGGGGCCACTAGCGGGGCACTTTTAACCCCCCAGAAGGGGTTAAAAGCGCCCACTTAGCGCTGCTTTCAAAACGCTTTTAAGGTGCTTTATAAGCGGTGCCCTTTAATTTTAATGGCCAGGGGCAGTGTAAGAGCGGTGTATACATGGCTCCCGCACCAGCTCAAAGATGCTGCTTGCAGGACTTTTCCTGTCCTACAAGCGCACCGCCCCAGTGTGAAAGCACTCTGGCTTTCACACTGGGGCTGCAGAAGAGACAGTTTAGATGCGCTATTTTTAGCGCAAAAATTCACATAAAGCGCCTCAGTGTGAAAGGGGTCTAAAGCATACAGAGTTATTGACCAAGAGTATGTAATGTATGGCACAGCGTGCAGGGTCCTGTGGTGAGAATTTTGTAACACCGTGTACATTACATACTCAGAACCGCTATACTCTGTGTGCTGTGCTGTAAGTTACATATTAAAGGCCTCGATATGGTACTCCTTCTACAATAGGTTTTGCATTACATACCCCTGGGCCATGCACTCTATATGCTGGACTGCATATTACATACGCTTTACCACTGCTCTCTGTGTGCTGGGCTCTACGTTACATATTCCTGACCCCTGCACTCTGTACACAGGGCTATATGCTCCATATTTCTGAGAACAAGGGACGCTTGGACATGAATGTAAGTACTATCCTGTTTATTGGATTTTTTTCTTTTTCTGCACCCTGTGTGATATGCACTGCTCACAACTGCACAATACACACTCCTGTGCTGTGTGTGTTATAAAGTCCTGAGTCCTGTACTTTGTGTGTTACACATTCCTGAACCATGTGTGATACGCAGTTCTAAGGCCTCACTTATTACAGTTATTTGGCGCCACTGTACTTCTCTAAGCAAGGCGTGTCTGGAGTTTGGTTGGGGGTGGGGTTTGGGTGCGGTTGTGGGCCTGGAGGCACCTATTTTCTGAGAAAAAAAGCCCTGCATTTATGCTCACAAACCAATGCCGGTTTAATGTGAAACTTGTACTTTTTTATTACAGCGGGGCAGTAGCAGTTTCCTTGTCATGCAGAGCTACACGGGGAAGCAGCTGTAATAGTCATGGCTCTGGCACATAGCTGCTTCCCTGTGTAGCTCTGCATGAAATGAAGTGTGGAGGTAAATGTTCCTGTGGAGATGGCAAAACTTTTTTCATTTTGGATAGAGCAAGGGAGGGTAAGAAGTCCTCTCAAGTTTTTTAAATTTTAATTTTTTTTTTTTGCCATCTGTGTCCCATTGTGGAGATTTCCCTTCACTTCCTGTCACATAGCCAAACAGGAAGAGACAACCCAAAATTTGGAATTTTCTTTTACTTTCATCGATAATAGTAAACAGGACAAATGGAGAGGGCGAATCTCCTTAACAGGGGCACAGACCGCAATAAAAACTAACAAGCATTCAAATTCCTATCCAAAACAAATAAAAAAGGTCTTGCCTTATACTTTAATGTTGATGCCTGTGTGCGGCTTATAATCTAGCAGCATACACAGTACATCTGGCGAGTGTGCATTACATCAGTGTTGTGGATGGGATTTCATGTGGTGATTCTTCATGCAGTGGTGACAGTTGTGGATTTTCTATTTGCACTTTTGGATCATTACAAAGTTTAAACTTTATGCCATCATATTTTGAATCATATACTATATGATTGGACAGCATACTATTCTACTTTGGGATTGAAGCGCTGCAATTATTGTTACAAAATCATTTTCCCTGTTCACAGACCGTGTTATATTCTGTGATATCCATGCATAGAATTTTGACTGTAGAGGAGAGAAGTGAGGAGTGGGCCACCATCAGGAGTTTCTGAAATGCATTGCAATGTTGGACCTAAAGACATTAACCAACTGCAAGCACAGTAATGCCGCGTACACACGGTCGGACTTTTCACCTACAAAAGACCGACGGACGCCGCCGGACCAAATCCGGCGGACAATCCGACCTTGTGTGGTCTCCATCGGACTTCCGACGGACCGTTTCGGTCGGAAATCCGACGTACTTTAGATTTGAAACTTGCTTCAAATCTTTACGCCGTAACTCCGCCGGACTCAGTTCCTGACGGAAAGCCCGTTCGTCTGTATGCTGGTCCGACGGACCAGATACGACGGAGGAGCAGGGTACTGCATCTCGCGCTCGCTGCAATAGGAAAAACAAATTTTCCTATTGCTGCGAGCGCGGGGGGCATCCCAGGCCCTTAGGTCTGATATGGAACTTTAAGGGGAACCCCCTATGCTGAAAAACCGGCGTGGGGGTCCCCCCAAAATCCATACCAGACCCCGATCCGAGCACGCAGCACGGCCGGTCAGGAAAGGGGGTGGGGACGAGCGAGCGCCCCCCCCCCTCCTGAACCGTACCAGGCCGCATGCCCTCAACATGGGGGGGTGCTTTGGGGGAGGGGGCGCCCTGCGGTGCCCCCCCACCACAAAGCACCTTGTCCCCATGTTGATGAGGACAAGGGCCTCTTCCCGACAACCCTGGCCGTTGGTTGTCGGGGTCTGCGGGCGGGGGGCTTATCGGAATCCGGGAGCCCCCTATAATAAGAGGGCCCCCAGATCCCGGCCCCCCACCCTATGTGAATGAGTATGGGTACATGGTACCCCTACCCATTCACCTAGGGAAAAAGTGTCAATAATAAAACACACTACACAGGTTTTTAAAATAGTTTATTAAACAGCTCCGGGGGGGGGGGGGGGGGGGATCTTCCTCCGGCTTCGGGGGTCTTCTTCCAGCTTCGGGGGTTCCTCCGGTTCATCTTCTCCCGGCGTCTGGTTGGTTCTTCTCCTCTCTCCGGCCTCTTCTCCCGGTGTTCGTTCTTCGGTGACCACGCCCCCTAAAACATCACAGTCCCAGCATGCCCAGGGACTGTGACATCATAAGGGGGCGGGGTCTACACCTATATAAGTCACAACGGAGCCCTCAGAGAGCAGTCCAGCCGGAGGGAGCGTCGTGTCAACATCTGGAGAAGAGAAGAGAAGACAAGAAGCCCAGAAGTCCGGACCTCCGCTGGCAAGAGCTACCTGAAGACAGCGGAGGAGCCGGCCGAAGAACTGGAACACCGGGAGAAGAGGCCAGAGAGAGCGGAGAAGAACCAACCGGACGCAGGGAGAAGATGAACTGGAGGGACCCCCGAAGCCGGAAGAAGACCCCCGAAGCCGGAGGAAGATCCCCCCCCCCGGAGCCGTTTAGTAAATTATTTTAAAAACCTGTGTAGTGTGTTTTATTATTGACACTTTTTCCCTAGGTGAATGGGTAGGGGTACCATGTACCCCATACTCATTCACATAGGGTGGGGGGCTGGGATCTGGGGGCCCTCTTATTATAGGGGGCTCCCGGATTCCGATAAGCCCCCCGCCCGCAGACCCCGACAACCAACGGCCAGGGTTGTCGGGAAGAGGCCCTTGTCCTCATCAACGTGGGGAGAAGGTGCTTTGTGGTGGGGGGGGCACCGCAGGGCGCCCCCTCCCCCAAAGCACCCCCCCATGTTGAGGGCATGCGGCCTGGTACGGTTCAGGGGGGGGGGCGCTCGCTCGTCCCCACCCCCTTTCCTGACCGGCCGGGCTGCGTGCTCGGATCGGGGTCTGGTATGGATTTTGGGGGGACCCCCACGCCCTTTTTTTGGCGTAGGGGGTTCCCGTTAAAGTTCCATACCAGACCTAAGGGCCTGGGATGCCTGCGACGGGGCTCGCAAGGTTTCAATCTCGCCGATAGAAGCGGCGAGATTGACTTCCTTTTCTAGTCCCGTCGTACCCGAGTCACGTTCAAAATGAACGGACTTGTCCATGTGTGGGAAAGTCTGTTCATTCTGAAAGTCCGGAAGTCCGTCGGGAAGACCGGATTCCGGAAAGTCCGGTCATGTGTAGGCAAGTCCGTCCGTTCAGAAAGTCCGGCGGTAGTCCGCCGGAAGTCTGGCGGCAAGTACGTCGGACCTAGTTTCGCAGAAAGTCCGACCGTGTGTACACGGCATAAGTTCAGAGCTATCAGAGAAGGACGGAACAGATTTCTTCAGTAAATAGCCTGTAGGATATAAGATGTACTTTACTGCTGGTAAGTTATATGACTGTAGCTGTAGGTACAAAAAACTAAAACCTTTAATGCACTTTAACATGCAGCAGTTTGTGTGGTGGTTTGTCAGTAGTGAAGTATATCTTATATCCTGCAGCCTATTTACTGAAGAAATCCATTCTGTCCATGCAGCAGCATACCACAACACATACTGTGCATTGTAGCCCAACAAAAATGTTCATGTAGCTTTTTTGGTTGTTGAGGTTCAATGGCATCCAGTTCCAAATGAATAAGTTGCATTAGCACAACACATGCTAACATGTTAAATACCACACCTAAACGCCGTCTTGGTCAGCAAAATCACAAGAAAAGCTGAATCGATTGGTTGGGATTACCTAAAACACCACTAATCTCTATCCTCCACACCCCTCTGATCAGTTTGAATATCTAGTGAAGTCTGCTGGTGCCCAAAGACATGGGATAATCTTAATTCTTTGGACACCTTAAAGCAGAACTCTGAGATCGGCAAAAAATCCCCCATTAGTACACCCTACTACATAAAACACTAAACAGTTATGACATTTGTTAAATTCCATACCATTGAAGAGAAAAGTCGAATTTAATTTTCAGGAAATCCTCCCTGCAATTCAAAAAATGCAGCAAGAGGAGCTGTTCGAACAGTGATTACATCATATCCTCTCCTCTCTTTACAGGAAAATTTAACTACATTTCACATGAATATTTGGGAATTGCAGTGAATGTGAGAGGGTAGAACTAGGCCGCCGCTCATCATGCAGCCAGCCATGCTACTTGATAACACACAGCAGGATAGGTAGGTTACAGCCTTATAAATGCAAAGCATGTTTGTGCTCTCCCCCTCCAGCCACAACAGGAGATAAAAATATTGCCCCTGCTTGCTTTATGTAATCATTACTGAACTGTAGACACATGCCCATAATTATATATTTCCCCCACTGTACTCTGCTGTATTTCAGTATTATAAATATTCCTCCTCCTGCTGTAGCTTTGAGATCTTTCTAATAGCAATCAGTGCTTGTATGGTATATGTGAGAGCATCCCAACCACAGTACAGAAAAAAAGAGCCGAGCCATGCTGTTTTACATCAGCATGTGGCACAAGTAAAATGTCGGCAGGAGAAAAAAAAAAAAAAAAAAAGAGTGCGGTGCTAACTTATACTAATCAATAACACAATGAGGATGGAACCCTCTAATGTATGAAAAGCTCAATAAACTTCAATATTGGTGGAAACCCCTTGTCATGTTTCACATGCCTTGTGATATGCCTTTAAATGTTATATGTATTATTCTGTCCCTGCCCCCCCCCCCCTCCCTGTATCTCAGCTTATTCTGTATAGTTAGCCCCACCCTTTTCCCAGTAATGCATTTCTGCACACATGTGGACTGGATCACATTATGATCTTTTGATCTATCCGATGTTCATTGTTGTAAGATCCTCACAGTTTATGGATTAAACTTCACAAGATCAACAAGGTGTCATCTGGATCGAGTCACTGTCTGTTTATCCAAATAAGATTGGGGTTATCGACATCTCAACACAACTAACTAAGTTACGGAGATCACACTTTCAATGCTTAGATTGGAGAGGCAGAACAGTCAAAAGTTCATTAGAAGGATCAGACAGTACATCCTTAGAAAGATCAATCAAAAGATCTGATCCTTGCTAACTCTGGAACCACTGTGAGAGGTTATATCAGGGGGCTCAAACTGGCGGCCCTCCAGCTCTTGCAAAACTACAAATCCCATCATGCCTCTGCCTGTGGGATTCATGCTTGTAACTGTCAGCCTTGCAATGCCTCATGGGACTTTTAGTTTTGCAACAGCTGGGAGGGCCACAAGTTTGAGACCACTGGGTTATATGGACACTGGAAGTAGCAGCTATCAGACAGTGCTGCCATTAATACAGAAGTCTGTATGCGTGTCTGCAAGCAAGTCTCAGCATAGCACTCATCAGCCACAGGACAATATTACTACTGTGAATGTTCATCCAAACAGCTTATACACTGCCTCTGTATGCATCAGCACATGACTTTTTGTCTGTGTAATCTTATAAGAAAGTCAGAGTAAACCTTTCTTAAACTGCAGCCTAAGGGCTCCTTTCACACGGACGTGTCTGTGTACGGAGCCCGCTCTGCTCAGCGGGTGATCGCTCCGTCGATCCCCGCTGAGCAAGCAGATGACAGGTCCGTCGCTGCACACTGTGCAGCGACGGACCTGTCAGAGCGCCACTCTCCCCTATGGGGGATCGGATGATGACGGACTGTAGAGTCCATCGTCACCCGATCCGATGACAGATGGAAAAGTAGGTTTTTCCTCCGTCACACTTTTTCGGATCGGAGCGGGTCGGATGTCAGCGGACATGTCACCGCTGAAATCTGACACTCCATAGAGGTCTATGGAGCGTCTGTTTAGGTCCGCCTAAAAAACTGACAGGCCGACCTGAATGGATTGTCCGTGTAAAAGAGGCCTAAGAAACCTGATCTCAGACACAGCAAATTGAAACATTTCTCTGCTGCTGGAAAACTGTACTATAAACCCCCTCCTTGATAAACATGTTTCAGCAAGACAATATGCAATCTGGGGATGCACTGCCAGGTTTAGTACTCCTTCCAGATGAGGAATTAAACCCTGAATCAAACCAAAGGGAAAAACGCTTAACAAAACCAACCTGGAGAGTGCAGAAGAATCTTAAAGCTGACAAAGAAGAACTGCTCAATGACTTATGGTCTAATACTGTTAACCACTTTAAGACCAGCCTCGTTTTGGATTTTAGGTGTTTACAAGTTTAAAACAGGTTTTTTTGCTAGAAAATTACTTAGAACCCCCAAACATTATATATTTTTTTTTCTAACACCCTAGAGAATACAATAGCGGTCATTGCAAAACTTTTTTTTGCACCGTATTTGCGCAGCGGTCTTCTAAGCGCACTTTTTTTGGAAAAAATTCACTTTTTTGAAAAAAAAAAATAAGACAACAGTAAAGTTAGCCCAAATTTTTTTTATATTGTGAAATATAATGTTACGCCAAGTAAATTGATACCCATCATGTCACGCTTCAAAATTGCGCCCGCTCGTGGAATAGCGTCAAACTTTTACCCTTAAAAATCTCCATAGGCGACGTTTAAAAAATTCTACAGATTGCATGTTTTGCGTTACAGAGGAGGTCTAGGGCTAGAATTATTGCTCTCACTCTACCGGTCGCGGCGATACCTCACATGTGTGGTTTGACCACCGTTTTCATATGCGGGCGCTACTCACGTATGCGTTCGCTTCTGCGCGCGAGCTCGTCGGGACAGGGCGCTTTAAAAAATTTTTTTTTTTTTTTATTATTTATTTTACTTTATTTTATTTATTTTTTCACTGTTTTTTAAAAAAAAAAAAAATTTTGGATCACTTTTATTCCTATTACAAGGAATGTAAACATCCCTTGTAATAGAAAAAAGCATGACAGGTCCTCTTAAATATGAGATCTGGGGTCAAAAAGTCCTCAGATCTCATATTTAGACTAAAATGCAAAAAATGACACAAATAATTGTGCCTTTAAGAGAAGTGGGCGGAGCCGTCTTAATGACGTCGCTCCGGCCGTCACATGGTATGGAGACGGGTGGGGGCCATCTTGGCCTCACTCATCTCCATACCGAGGAAGTGACAGGACCCGATCGCCTCCGCCGCTACCGACGGCTCCGGTAAGCGGCGGAGGGTGCGGGAGAGCGGCGGGAGGGGGGGTGGCACCTCTCCCGCCGCCGATAACGGTGATCTCGCGGCGAACCCGCCGCAGAGACCACCATTATCGTGTACAGAACCTCTCACTGTAAAGATGGATATCTCGGTTGTGGCAGCAGCTGCTGCCGTTACCGAGATATCCATCTTCAAAAAAATGACGTATATATACAGTGAGCGGGGCTGAAGTGGTTAAATGCATGTCTGCTCTCTCCCAACAATATCATGAGCCATTACAACTAGAGGACGCTATCAAGCAATTTAATGTTGCTTATGAGAGTCATCAAAGACTGTTAAATATACTGATCTCTTAAAGCGGTACAACACTCAAGGGTCATTGGAAGACTTAATGGGATTTGAGGAGCTCAATCTTGAAAGAGACAATTTAATGGTGCAAACAAAGACAAAGGCAGAAGTGAGAATAACACAGCTTCGTTAATCCAGATCTTATCGCTCTGCATCTACTAGACCAGTGGTTCTCAACTCCAGTCCTCGGGACCCACCAACAGGCCAGATTTTAAGTATTACCTTGGGGAGTTGCAGACTAGAATACTGCAATCACTTAGCAGCAAGTGATATCACCTGTGATGTATTTCAACTATCTTGCAAACCTGGCCTGTTGGTGGGTCCTGAGGACTGGAGTTGAGAACCACTGTACTAGACGCTCCACAAGATCTTCTAAATCCCTGCAATCAAGATCTTCTGCACTCAGTCAACAACTCATAAAGGCCCGTGCAGATGCTGAAGCTTCTAAAATTCAGGCAGCTTTCGCCCAAAAGAAAGCAGAGAAAGAAGCTGAAGCCGCACGCCAGAAAGCAGAGAACGAAACTAAGGCTGCATGCCAGATAGCAGAAAGTGATGTTTTGGAAAAACAATGTGAGCATGCCACAGCCATGTTAAGGGTCTTAGAAAAAGCTGTTAGTGAAAGCGAAAGAGACAACAGTTGCAGACACTCAGTTGTACCTTATGCCTCAGATTCTTCACATACCTCTCCAGGACGTCAACTCTGTCACAGCAACCAAAGCACTCAAAGTCTCTTATCTGTACCTCAAGACAATTTGCCTTTATATCTTCCAGTACATCAGACTGCAGCATCTCAGCAAGCAGCAGACACTGGTATGCATATAATAGACTGTCCACCCTACTTTGGCATTAATCAAGTACCTCCTGGCAAGCACACTAATCCACAGCTACAGACCAACATGTCAATGAACTTTAAGCCAGTTCCAGCATCTAATGCCTTTGCACCAACATATGTTCCCAAGTCACTTAATGTCAATGCACCAGCCATCACAACCCACTCATCAAGTTGCCTTTCCTCCTTTTTCTTACTTCTGCAAGTTCATCAAAAGAATTGCAGACACTAAGAATGACCCAAGTTTCTCCTATGGTTACTGTAACCCTCTCAGTTCACCCTCTCCAAGACCTATGAACATACGTATGACACAGAGACCATAGAGGGCCAGTGTTAATGACTAATGTTCTTCCTGTTACAGTTCTCAAAAAGACTGATCAAAACAAGAAAATTGAGAACCCAAATCTCCAATGTCCGATACATAACAAACCACATCCACTTAAGAAATGTATCGGCTTCAGAAAGAAAACTCTACAAGAACGTAAAGAACTTTTAAAGAAATTTGGAGTTTGCTACAAAATGCTGTGCCTCCACAGAACACTTTGCAAAGGACTGTAAAGCTATCATCAAATGTATAGAGTGTGACAGTGATGACCATGTGCAAGCTCTTCATCAAAATCTGCACAACTTTACTACACTCACAATCTTTCTGAGGCAAAGCAAGACGGGGAGTGCACAGATCAAACAGCACCTTCCACCTTAGTGTTCTCTACATGTACAGAAGTCTGTGGAGAAGGACTCTGACAAATCGTGTGCAAAGATTTGCTTGGTTCATGTATACCCCAAAGGTCAACCTGAAAAGGCCATTAGACTGTATACTATTCTAGATGAGCAGAGCAACAGATCTCTTACAAGAACACAGTTTTTTGAACTGTTGAACATAACAGGAGATGCTTTACCTTATACCCTGAGCACTTGTGCCGGCACTACAGAAGTCATAGGTAGGAGAGCCAGCGGTCTTGTAGTTGCTCCCCTGAATGACAATGTGGAAATCACTATCACTGAGTGCAACCAAATCCCAAGCAACAAAGAGGAGATCCCTACTCCTGAAGATGCCTTTCACCATTCTTACTTGAAGGACATAGCCGACCAAATACCAGCCCTCGACGAAAGTGCTGATTACTGCTGTTACTCGGCCGAGACATCTTAAGGGTGCACAAGCTTAGTCAGCAAATCAATGGTCCACATCATGTACCATATGCTCAGTGTCTGGATCTAGGCTGGGTCGTCATAGACAATGTCTGTCGAGACAAAGGCAAGGGGTCTTACTCAGTCTCTTCCTTTAAAACACATGCCCTGTCAAAACGGACAGACTACTTGTTCAGCACAACGACCAGCTCAATATAATGTGAAAGATAGACTGTTTGAAAAAAGTGCACAACGGCACATAATACAAGACGATAAGAAAGCCCTTCATTTCTGGGATGACGACATCGGCAATACAGTGTTCAAGGTAACCACTAAAGACAATGAGTTGGCAGCTACCATGGAAGACAAAGAATTCTTGAAAACCATGAGTAAAGAGTTCTACCAAGATGATTCCAACAGTTGGGTAGCACCTCTACCATTTCGTACCCAAAGAAAGACTACCAAATAACAGAGTGGAACGCATTAGGAAGTTCTCCAGGCCTGAACAATGGCACTATGTTCCCACAAACCTCAACCCTGCTGATTGCGGCAGTCGTGCAGTACCTACTACTGCATTTATGGACACATCATGGCTATCTCCACCAGTACTCTCGAACGATAAACTCATCTCAAGTTCTTTAGATTCTCATCGAAACCATTGGCCTATGGGTCTTATTACAAAGACTATGCCAAGTATTGATGGTAAAGTACAGAAAATTAAAGTAATGAAAGAAGGTTCTGCACACTATAAAAGGAACTAGTACTTCTTTTGCCCAAAGAAGAAGACAAGTCATCAACTTGATTCAAAGGGAGGTACGAAGGATTGATGCATGTTGCTGCCTTTCCCTCTGAAGACGGATATTTCCTTGTCACAGCCTGGACCTTCGAGACCAACATCTGCAAGTATATGTTAATGTTTGCATTGTTTCCCTTGTTCTTCCCTTCCCTCTTGTTTTGCAGGTGTTCTTAGTAAGAATCTTCATTACTTATATTTGGACTTGGACTAAAGTTTGTTAACAATAGAAACCATAGATTTCAACGGGGAGTGTCATGTTTCACATGCCTACTGATATGCCTTTAAATGTTATATGTATTATTCTGTCCCTGGTCGTCCCCCCCCCTTCCTGTATCTCAGCTTATTCTGTATAGTTAGCACCACCCTTTTACCAGTAATGCATTTCTGCACACATGTGGACTGGATCACATTATGATCTTTTGACCTATCCGATGTTCATTGTTGTAAGATCCTCACAGTTTATGGATTAAACTTCACAAGATCAACAAGGTGTCGTCTGGATCGAGTCACTGTCTGTTTATCCAAATAAGATTGAGGTTATCGACATCTCAACACAACTGTAAGTTACGGAGATCACACTTTCAATGCTTTGATTGGAGAGGCAGAACACCCCTCCTACAGATATTTGCCAGTGGACGGTCAGTAGGGCAGTGGACGGTGTCCACTGCTTATCAGTGCAGCCTCAGCAATGCCCATCAGTGCAGCCTCAGCAATGCCCATCAGTGCAGCCTCAGCAATGCCCATCAGTGCAGCCTCAGCAATGCCCATCAGTGCAGCCTCAGCAATGCCCATCAGTGCAGCCTCAGCAATGCCCATCAGTGCAGCCTCAGCAATGCCCATCAGTGCAGCCTCAGCAATGCTCATCAGTGCAGCTTATCAGTGCCCAGCAGAGGGCCTCCACCTCCCATTCATTCAAATGTGACTTTTCACACTGGGACGCTCCAAAAAACGCCCTACCCGTTGAAATGAATAGTCAGCGCTTCCGAAGCACCACAACACAGGAGTTTTTAACCCCTTCTTTGGGCTTCAAAGTGCCCCGTTAGTGGATGAAAAGTGCTGCTGAAACAAGCAGCACTTTAGTGCCAACGCGGCCGCAGTGTTAAAGGGGTCTCACAGCGGGAAATCTCCTCTCTGTCATCCGGCCGGTCGGTGTCTCCGAACGCGTCAATGTCAATTACCTATCCCTGTGCAGCAGAGACAGGTAATTGACAGGTGGGCGGCCGGTAGTGGGGGGGTTTTGTGGGGGCTGTGACTGGCGTGCTGGCAGGGAGGGGAAGAGGGAGGACGACGACACCACCTCCATGGGCAGTACAGCCTGGGGTCTGTGAGACCCCTGCGCCCACTACAGCAAGCGGAGACGGAAGTACAAGAACCTGCTTGCTGTAGATAGGACTATAAAAATGGGAAGTGCCAAGACTGGTGGCTGAAGATACAGGAGAAATAGCAGCCACTGGTCTTACAAACATGAAATCACTGGGGATTCACGGCTTTTCTGCAAAATCATCAGGCTTCTACAGACAAACTACAGAGCTCAGAAGATGGATGGCATAGTTGGTAAAGGTAGGAAATCAGCAACAAGGACATAGGAAAAGTTTTTGCCCAGAGTTCTGCTTTAAAGTTTTAAGATTTTACAAGCAAGCATCCTGCTCAAGAACAGACATTAAAAGATGCTTGTCATTACCTTTGTTAGGGCCTGTGTTGACAGGCTTTGAGCTATGTTAATGACATCAGTTTGAGATGCTTCTGAGATCATTCAGAAATTCAACAGGTGCATTTGACCTGCAGTTGACCTACTGATGTGAATACAAAACCTGCATGAACCAAATAAAAGCCAGGTGATATTGGCCCCTCAACCCTCCCCAACTAAGTGCCACTTGCTAAAACCTCCCATCCATTCAGAGTTGCTTCATTGGCCTTTAGGGCAGTCTCACAGCAAACTTGGGATGGAAGTAGCAATAGCCATTAGAACAGAGGAAATTGGACTCCAGTAACAAAGTGAAATCAAATTTAACCCTTTCGTGACTAAGCCTATTTTTGAAATTTGGTGTTTACAAGTTAAAATCCGTATTTTTTGCTAGAAATTTACTTAGAGCCCCCAAACATTATATATATTTTTTTTAGCAGAGAATATAGAGAATAAAATGGCGATTGTTGCAATATTTTATGTCACACTGTATTTTTTGCAGCGGTGTTTTAAACGCAACTTTTTGGGAAAAGGGACACTTTCATGAATTAAAAAAAAAACAAACAGTAAAGTTACCCCAATTTTTTTGTATAATGTGAAAGATGATGTTACGCCGAGTAAATAGATACCAAACCTGTCACGCTTTATAATTGCACGCACTCGTGGAATGGCGACAAACTATGGTACCTAAAAATCTCCATAGGCGACGCTTTAAATTTTTTTTACGGTTACCAGGTTAGAGTTACAGAAGAGGTCTAGTGCTAGAATTATTGCTCTCGCTCTGACGATCGCGGCGATACCTCATGTGTAATCTGAACACCGTTTACATATGCGGGAGCGACTTCCGTATGCGTTTTCTTTGCTGCGCGAGCTCGCTGGGACGGGGGCACTTTAAAAAAAAAATTTATTTTTTTTTTTATTTATTTTTATATTTATTAATTGTGTTTTAAAAAAAAAATTTTTTTTGATCACTTTTATTGCGGTCACAAGGAATGTCAACATCCCTTGTATAAGGGATAGGTGGCGACAGGTACTTTTTATGGAGGGATCAGGGGTCTAAAAGACCCCCGACCCCTCCTTTGCACTTCAAAGTATTCAGATCGCTGAAAACGGCAATTCTGAATACTGTGTATTTTTTTAAAACCGGCGCCATTGGCAGCCGAGTAAACGGGGAGGGACGTCATGACGTTGCTTCTGTGTTTACTATTAGGAGGCTGGAACAAAGCCAATCACGGCTTCGTTCCAGTCCGTACCCAGCCGCCGGAGGTGGCAGATTGGTCATCGGGCCTCCCGATGGAACGGGAGGCCCGGTAAGAGTGGCGGGAGGGGGGGGGGGGGGGACGTCCCCTCCCGCTCCACCGGTATAACAGCCGAGCGGCTTTTAGCCACATCGGTTGTTATAACTGGATAGCCGATCGCGGCTCTAAAAAACAGTACCGGGATAATGCCTGCAGCTGCGGGAATTATCCCGGTATAACCCCGGAAAGCCGAGTACGCACATCTGCGTACGCTCAGCGGGAAGGGGTTAAAAAAGGGCAAAGAAGTAGCATGTGGTCCTGTGATCCAAACCATGAAACGTATGTGTTTAGTGGCAGCTCATCTCACTGACCTACTGGAGATCCAGGATAGCTCCCGGTCTGATTTTGGTGTCAACCTTCATGGATATTTGGCTTCTTGCCGATTCACGAAAGTTAAAATCCCTTAGTCTGATTTCGTAATTAATCCTTTAGTTGCCAGGACAAAGTCAGAGGCAGATGGAGTGTCGTAAAGAACGATTTTAGGGACTAAATTGAGGAAAAGGACCTCCAAGGTAGTATTCTCAGGAATACTACCGGTACATCGAGCCACACCAGAAAGGCAGAGGGCGATTAAGGAAGTAAACAAGTGGCTGAAGAGCTGGTGTAGTAAGGAGGGGTTTGGGTTCCTGGAGGACTGGGCCGACTTCTCAGTCGGTAACCGGTACTATAGAAGGGATGGACTGCACCTAAATGAGGAGGGTGCAGATCTGCTGGGAATGAAGATGGCCAAAAAGTTAGAGGGGTTTTTAAACTAGGCGATGGGGGGGGGGGGTCCAGAGACAGAGATAGCCAGTGCGGAAGATATTCCAGAGGGTAGTATTGGGGGCATTAGTGGTAGGTTAACCAAAGCACAAAAACACAAGGCGAGTATAGTAGCAAGTCCTAGTTGCAATCTCGAAACACCCAATACGAGGACAATATGCAACCAGTCTAAACTATGTGGCATGTTCACCAATGCCAGGAGCATGGCGGACAAGATGGGTGAACTAGAGATACTGTTGTACAAGGAGGATTTGGATTTTGTGGGAATTTCAGAGACCTGGTTCAACAGCTCTCATGATTGGCTGGCAAACATTCAAGGGTATACCCTATACCGCAAGGATAGAGAGGGTAAAAAAGGGGGAGGGGTATGCCTATATATCAAGAATAATGTACAAGTGAATGTGAGAGATGACATCACTGAGGGAGCTAGAGAGGAGGTGGAATCCTTATGGGTAGAGCTCCAAAGGGATGAAGCTAAGAGGAAAATAATACTGGGAGTATGTTATAGGCCCCCTAACCTGAGGGAGGAAGTGGAGAAGGATCTCCTATCACAAAATGGATTAGCAGCAAGGATGGGAAGTGTTATCATAATGGGGGATTTTAATTATCCAGACATAGACTGGGCGGAGGGAACCGCGCATTCATTTAAGGCTCGCCAGCTCCTTAATGTCTTGCAGGACAATTTTATGGGTCAGATGGTAGACGCACCAACTAGAAATAAAACATTACTGGATCTACTGATTACCAACAATACAGACCTGATCACGGATGTGGAAATACGGGGCAATTTAGGTAACAGCAATCACAGGTCAATTAGTTTCAGTATAAATCACACAAATAGGAAACATAAAGGGAACACAAAGACACTGAATTTCAAAAGAGGCAACTTCCCTAAACTACAAACCTTGCTAAAAGGCATAAATTGGGATAAAATATTAGGAACAAAGAATACGGAGGAGAGATGGGTTTGCTTTAAGAGCATATTAAATAAGGGCATTAGCCAATGTATCCCATTGGGTAATAAATTTAAAAGAGCGAACAAAAATCCTGGATGGCTTAACTCCAATGTAAAAATGCATAAAAAAAGCAAAGGAGAAGGCATTCAAAAAATACAGGGTTGAGGGATCATCCTCAGGATTCAGACTTTATAAAGAATGCAACAAGAAATGTAAGGGTGCAATTAGGACGGCTAAGATAGAACATGAAAGACACATAGCAGAGGAGAGCAAAAAAAATCCCAAGAAATTCTTTAAGTATGTAAACAGTAAAAAAGGGAGGACAGGCCATATTGGCCCCATAAAGAATGAGGAAGGACATCTGGTTACAAAGGATGGGGAGATGGCGAAGGTATTGAATTTATTCTTCTCCTCGGTCTTCACGAGTGAATCGGGGGGCTTCAGTAACCAAAACTGCAGTGTTTATCCTCATGACACAACACAGGAAGCACCTCCATGGTTAACAGAGGACAAAATTAAAATTAGACTTGAGAAACTTAACATTAATATATCACCGGGACCAGATGGCTTGCATCCGAGGGTACTTAGGGAACTCAGTCAAGTGATTGCCAGACCATTGTTCCTAATTTTTACAGATAGTCTACTGACTGGAATGGTACCAGCCAATTGGAGAAAAGCAAATGTAGCACCAATATTTAAAAAGGGCCCAAAATACATCCCTGGGAATTACAGACCAGTTAGCCTAACATCAATAGTATGTAAACTCTTGGAGGGGATGATAAGGGACTATATACAAGATTTTAGTAATAAGAACAGTATCATTAGCAGTAATCCGCATGGATTCATTAGGAATCGTTCTTGCCAAACCAATCTATTAACCTTCTATGAGGAGGTGAGTTGCCATCTAGATAAAGGAAGGCCCATAGACGTGGTGTATCTGGATTTTGCAAAAGCATTTGACACAGTTCCCCATAAACGTTTACTGTACAAAATAAGGTCTGTTGGCATGGACCATATTGTGAGTACATGGATTGAAAACTGGCTACAAGGGCGAGTTCAGAGGGTGGTGATAAATGGGGAGTACTCAGAATGGTCAGGGGTGGGTAGTGGGGTTCCCCAGGGTTCTGTGCTGGGACCAATCCTATTTAATTTGTTCATAAACAACCTGGAGGATGGGATAAACAGTTCAATCTCTGTATTTGCAGACGATACTAAGCTAAGCAGGGCAATAACTTCTCCGCAGGATGTGGAAACCTTGCAAAAAGACCTGAACAAATTAATGGGGTGGACGACTACATGGCAAATGAGGTTCAATGTAGAAAAATGTAAAATAATGCATTTGGGTGGCAAAAATTTGAATGCAATCTATACACTGGGGGGAGAACCTCTGGGGGAATCTAGGATGGAAAAGGACCTGGGGGTCCTAGTAGATGATAGGCTCAGCAATGGCATGCAATGCCAAGCTGCTGCTAACAAAGCAAACAGAATATTGGCATGCATTAAAAGGGGGATTAATGCCAGAGATAAAACGATAATTCTCCCACTCTACAAGGCTCTGGTCCGGCCGCACCTGGAGTATGCTGTCCAGTTCTGGGCACCAGTCCTCAGGAAGGATGTGCTGGAAATGGAGCGAGTACAAAGAAGGGCAACAAAGCTAATAAAGGGTCTGGAGGATCTTAGTTATGAGGAAAGGCTGCGAGCAGTGAACTTATTCTCTCTGGAGAAGAGACGCTTGAGAGGGGATATGATTTCAATTTACAAATACTGTACTGGTGACCCCACAATAGAGATAAAACTTTTTCGCAGAAGAGAGTTTAATAAGACTCGTGGCCACTCATTACAATTAGAAGAAAAGAGGTTTAACCCTAAACTACGTAGAGAGTTGTTTACTGTAAGAGCGGCAAGGATGTGGAATTCCCTTCCACAGGCGTTGGTCTCAGCGGGGAGCATTGATAGCTTCAAGAAACTATTAGATAATCACCTGAATGACCGCAACATACAGGGATGTACAATGTAATACTGACACATAATCACACACATAGGTTGGACTTGATGGACTTTTTTCAACCTCACCTACTATGTAACTAATATATATATATATATATATATATATATATATATATATATATATATATATATATATATATATATATATATATATATATATACACACATATACATACACATACACATACACATACATAGGTGAAAGCCAGTAAATTAGAATATTTTGAAAAACTTGATTTATTTCAGTAATTGCATTCAAAAGGTGTAACTTGTACATTATATTTATTCATTGCACACAGACTGATGCATTCAAATGTTTATTTCATTTAATTTTGATGATTTGAAGTGGCAAAAAATGAAAATCCAAAATTCCGTGTGTCACAAAATTAGAATATTGTGTAAGGGTTAAATTTTGAAGACACCTGGTGCCACAAACTAATCAGCTGATTAACTCAAAACACCTGCAAAGGGCTTTAAATGGTCTCTCAGTCCAGTTCTGAAGCCTACACAAACATGGGGAAGACTTCAGATTTGACAGCTGTCCAAAAGGCGACCATCGACACATTGCACAAGGAGGGAAAGACACAAAAGGTTATTGCTGAAGAGGCTGGCTGTTCTCAGAGCTCTGTGTCCAAACACATTAATAGAGAGGCAAAGGGAAGGAAAAACTGTGATCAGAAAAAGTGTACAAGCGATAGGGATCACCGCGCCCTAGTCAAGATTGTGAAAAAAAACCCCTTCAAAAATGTGGGGGAGATTCACAAGGAGTGGACAGCTGCTGGAGTCAGTGCTTCAAGATCCACCACCAAGAGACGCTTGAAAGACATGGGTTTCAACTGCCGCATACCTCGTGTCAAGCCACTGTTGACCAAGAAACAGCGCGAAAAGCGTCTCACCTGGGCTAAGGAAAAAAAGAGCTGGACTGCTGCTGAGTGGTCCAAAGTCATGTTTTCTGACGAAAGCAAATTTTGCATTTCCTTTGGAAATCGAGGTCCCAGAGTCTGGAGGAAGACAGGAGAGGCACAGGATCCACGTTGCCTGAAGTCTAGTGTAAAGTTTCCACCATCAGTGATGGTTTGGGGTGCCATGTCATCTGCTGGTGTCGGTCCACTCTGTTTCCTGAGATCCAGGGTCAACGCAGCCGTCTACCAGCAAGTTTTAGAGCACTTCATGCTTCCTGCTGCTGACCTGCTCTATGGAGATGGAGATTTCAGGTTCCAACAGGACTTGGCGCCTGCACACAGCGCAAAATCTACCCGTGCCTGGTTTACGGACCATGGTATTTCTGTTCTAAATTGGCCAGCCAACTCCCCTGACCTTAGCCCCATAGAAAATCTGTGGGGTATTGTGAAAAGGAAGATGCAGAATGCCAGACCCAACAACGCAGAAGAGTTGAAGGCCACTATCAGAGCAACCTGGGCTCTCATAACACCTGAGCAGTGCCAGAAACTCATCGACTCCATGCCACGCCGCATTAATGCAGTAATTGAGGCAAAAGGAGCTCCAACCAAGTATTGAGTATTGTACATGCTCATATTTTTCATTTTCATACTTTTCAGTTGGCCAACATTTCTAAAAAATCCCTTTTTTGTATTAGCCTTAAGTAATATTCTAATTTTGTGACACACGGAATTTTGGATTTTCATTTGTTGCCACTTCAAATCAACAAAATTAAATGAAATAAACATTTGAATGCATCAGTCTGTGTGCAATGAATAAATATAATGTACCTTTTGAATGCAATTACTGAAATAAATCAAGTTTTTCAAAATATTCTAATTTACTGGCTTTTACCTGTATATATATATATATATATATATATATATATATATATATATACATATATACATACACACACATATACATATACACACACATATACATATACAACATAGGATAGTTACATAGTTAGTCTGGTTGAAAAAAAAAAAAAAAAAGTCCATCCGGTTCAACCAATATGTCATGGCTATCGCCCTGCTAACTAAAACATACTATGACATGCAAGTATTCATCACAGCAGTAATAAAGGGGTAAAATTGGCTCACGGCCGCACTGAGAGCCTTAAAGTGACCAGGGTGGCTAACCATTACAAAGTGACAACACTGGCCACAACCCCCTGCCGCAGTCCCCTGGTGACATTAAGCAAAATCGTAAAGATATATACATGTTAGTACAATAAAAAAATAAACCCCAAAGCCACTCACACAGTCATACACACCATTTATGCACACATATCGCCACAAATACCCCTATTACTGCACACATTGGGTATGTACATGTACACAATTTTAGGGTCATCACTTTGCTTTAAATGGCTACCTGCGGTGCAAGAGGGGAAGCATTGCCCAGCAGCAAAAAGGTTAACATTATACTAAACTCTGGTTTAAAAAAATAAAATAAAAATCGGGCACTCCAGTCAGCAAAAACTCCGGGCCCGGATGGCCTACCAGCAGAGTTTTATAAAGAACAGCGATCTTCTTGTCCCTAAATTCCATGACTTACTCCTAAAAGATGCTGGGGGAGGGTTGCCTACCTCCATCTATGTCAGAGGCAGGTATAATAGTTATAGCCAAACCTAATAAGGATCCTACATCTTGTGCCTCGTACCGCCCCATCTCGCTGTTCAACGTAGATGCCAAGATAACTACAAAAATACTCTCGACTAGGCTTAATTCGGTTATTCTTTCTATAATTCATGGTGATCAAACAGGGTTTATGCCAGGTAAAGGAACCGACATTAACCTACGTCGATTGTACACAAACATATCTTTTGCGGGGAAAAAGGAATCCCCGGGTGTAGTGGCCTCTTTAGACGCCGAGAAGGCCTTCAACTCGGTTGAGTGGGAGTTCTTGTAGCAAGTCCTTGAAAGGTTTAATTTCGGCCCGAAGTTCATATCCTGGGTGAAGCTCCTCTATAATGGCCCCACCGCCAGAATCTGCACAAACGGGGTACTTTCGCCCCCCTTCTCCCTGGGTAGGGGGACCAGGCAGGGGTGCCCTCTGTCCCCAGGGCTGTTTGCCCTGGCCATTGAGCCCCTGGCTATCTTACTTAGAACATCCCACATGGTTAAGGGCATACCGGTTGGTCCATTGACTGAGAGGCTCTCATTATACGCTGATGATACATTACTGTATCTCCCTGATGCGTCTGCCTCATTGGCGGCGGCACTGGAACTTATTAACAGCTATGGATCCTTCTCGGGCATTCGGATCAACTGGACTAAGTCGACCCTATTCTCGTTGTCTCGCACCCCAACCCCCGTGGACCCGAAGATACCGCTGGTTATGGTGTCTAGGTTCAGGTACTTCTACAGCAACTGAACACCAGATGTCAGACTTGAAGTCTCTCCCCCTTTCACCAGTAGGAAGAATTAACTTAATTAAGATGACGTTTCTGCCCAAGTTCCTTTATGTTTTTCGTAACACCCCGGTTCCCATCCCTACTTCCTTCTTTACCAAGCTGGATCAATTAGTTCACACATTTGTGTGGGGAGGGCGAACCCCTAGAGTTGCTCGGACTACCTTGCAGCTTCCCCTATTGTTGGGAGGTCTGGCGCTCCCCTGTTTTAAAAAATATTACTGGGCAGCACTGTTGTTGTAACTGTTCGTTGGTGGTTCTCCCAGCCGAAGTCCAATCCAGCGGTTAACTTTGAGGCTGCTATATTAGGATCCTATTCAGCATTGAGTAACTTGGTCTTTAGGGGCCCTAAAACACATCCAGATATGACGTCTTCAATGTACACGACAGTTAGAGTTTGGGAGCAGATGTCTGGGAAACTTACTGAACCAGGTTCTATATCCCCCTATACGCCACTGTGGGGAAATCCCAAATTGAAACACCTCCAATCAGTTCCAGACCCGGCCTTGTGGGCAAAATATGGAGTTAAAATACTAAAACAGGTAATGTCTGGAGGAGGGATCCTTCCTTATGATACCTTGAAAAATGATTTTCAACTCCCCTCGCGAATGCCATTTCGATATTTGCAAATGCGACATGCACTACGAGCCCAATTCCCGTCGGGAATCACTTTGCACTCACATGGGGTTGAGTCTTTTTTGATTTCCAGACATGTAGACCGAATTCTATCCTCCCTATATCTGCGAATACTTAGTGAGGAACCATCTAGGGAGAACAAACTTTTTGATAAATGGAAAGAGAACTTGCCTGCCCTTGCAGCTGATGATTGGGAGGAAGGTATACAGCAGTACATTCCTCTCATGGTTTCTGCGAAAGATCGTTATATCCAGCTTAAGTTTCTTCACAGGTCGTATTATACGCCACAGAGGTTGTCTAGAATTTATCCAACAGTGTCAGATAGATGCCCGAAGTGTGGGGGAGATCTAGGTACCTTCATGCATGTAGTCTGGTCATGTCCTTTCATACAGCAGTTTTGGCTAGAGGTAGTAAACGTGATTAATTTGGTGGGTGACTTACATTTACAACTGAACCCGATTGTTTTTCTCTTGGGAGAATGCGATAACATTATACCTAATACCCATAAAAGATTATTTGTGTTTTATGCCTCGTTCTATGCTAGGAAAACTATACTGATTAAATGGAAACAGCCTGATCCCCCCACGGTCGCCCAGTGGAAAGCCTTAGTCAATTCCACACTACCATTATACAAACTTACTTATATTAACCGCAAATGCCCAAAAAAGTTCTCTAAAATCTGGGGAGCTTGGTCTCACCAATAAGATGGGTATCAGCTAGTGATGCGAGAAGGATCCCACTTTAGATAAGTCCTTTCCTGTTCTCCGCTCCCCCCCTTGCCCCCCCCTCCCTTTCCTTATCTCCCTCCCCTTCCTTCCCCCTTTGGGGGTTCTAAGTGATTTTCTAGCAGAAAATACAGGATTTTTACTTGTAAGCAACAAGTGTCAGAAAAGATTTAGTCTTTAAATGGTTAAACTGAGAGCTTCTACACGGACTTCAGTCTATTGATAAAATAACCTGAAGAGATAAAATGTATCTTCTTATCAGACTTGGCAGGCTGCCCAGAGGAGGAGAAGTCTTTCCACAGATAACGTCAGAACACTTGCATTGACTTCTATTACAGAAGTCATTTGCAAGTCCCGCTGAAGTTATAATCGGCTTTTTTTATCAGCACAATCGGCCGATGCCGATTAAGTAAAAAAAGCCAAATATCGGCCGATATATCGGCCGGCCGATATACCGGTCGACCTCTACACTGCTCCTTAGTAGGAAGCCAGTCACAAGGCGTATCGCCAAGACCTGGGCGATTTTCTCTCGCTGGTGTCAGGAGAGAGGGACTTCTCAAAGAGAGATCCCTGCCATCTTAGAATTTCTCCAGGATGGAGCAGACCTAGGTTTGGCAACCAAGACTCTTAGGGCGCAGGTTTCAGCCCTGTCCTGTTTCCTTGAGAAACGTTTGGCATTACACCCCCTGATCAAGAGATTTCTCTTGGTCAGGGAGAGGTTGTCCCTGTTCAAATGTCCAGGTGCCCTCCTTGGGACCTTACACTAGTACTGGAGGGGTTAACAAAGGCCCCATTTGAACCAATAGATCAGATCCCCCTTGGGATCCTGACCTTTAAGTTGGCCTTTTTACTTGTAATCACCTCAGCTAGGAGAGTAGGTGACATTCAGGCTTTTTCTATTAAAGAACCGTTTTTTTCTTTATTCGAGGACAGGGTTATACTTAGGCAGGACCCCCTGTACCTCCCTAAGGTAGCATCAAAGTTCCATAGGACTCAAGAAGTGGTGCTGTCTTCCTTTTGTAGTAACCCCAAAAGTGAAGGGGAAGTTTCTTTTCATTGTCTGGACGTCAGACGCTGTTTACTATCCTACCTAGAAAGGGTTAAGGAATTCAGAAGGTCCAGCCATCTTTTAGTTAATTTCGCTGGCCAAAAGAAGGGCCAACAGGCATCCAAGGCTTCTATAGCCAGATGGATTAAGCATACCATTTCGTTAGCCTATGAGCAGTCAGGTAAAGCAGCTCCTAGAAATCTTAGAGCGCATTCCACGCGATCTCTGGCAACCTCCTGGGCGGAAAGGGCCGGAGCTTCGGTGGAGCAGATATGTAGAGCCGCTACATGGTCAAGCCAGAACACGTTCCTGAGGCATTATAGAGTGGAGTTACTATCTCCTCAGGACCTGGCATTTGGCAGGAAAGTCCGGCAAGCAGTGGTCCCGCCCTAAAGGTAGGCCTGAGCTACTTGCTCTTCTCTCAGGGTGACGTCCTGGAAGACGACTTGAGAAAAGAACCAGTTACACTTACCGGTAACGGTGTTTCTGGGAAGTCTTCCAGGACGGCAGGCCTACTTCCCACCCGTTCTACCTAGGAAACATGTAATGTTTTGAGTGTGGTGGTGGTTGTTTTTCACTCTCTTGCACTGGTGTGGGTCAATACTTTGTCACAACTGTTGAGCATCGGGAGGGGCGGGGGCCTTTAAACTCTTGATTGATTGTGTTTCCTGTCAGGTGGACCAGTCATCTCTCAGGGTGCCGTCCTGGAAGACTTCCAGAAACACCGTTACCGGTAAGTGTAACTGGTTCTTTTTAGATATTGTAAGTCGCAGTTCTTTTGTAAGATTTCTTGTATGACAGGCTTTTTATACAGACTTATGAGAAAAAATGGAACTTCTGCTTTTCGGAATCCTCCCCCCTCCGGTGTCACATTTGGCACCTTTCAGGGGGGAGCAGATACCTGTCTAATACAGGCATTTTGCTCCCACTTCCGGCCATAGATAGCCGAGCCACTCGCGGATATGTACGCTACTTCCGGCGCTTTCTCCGTTCCCCCCCCCCCCCCACTGCCTTCTGGGAGACCCACAGGTCCCAGAAGACAGCAGGAAACAGTGGAGTCGCGCATGCGCAGTAGGGAACCAGGAAGTGAAGCCTTGTGGCTTCACTTCCTGATTCCCTTACCGAAGATGGCGGCGCCTCCACCCGAGAGCCGAGGGACAGTTTGGCTTTGCGTGCTGACATCGCGGGCACCCTGGATAGGCAAGTGTCCTTATTTTAAAAGGTCAGCAGCTGCAGTATTTGTAGCTGCTGGCTTATAAAAAAAAATTAGGCGGAACTCTTACATGTGTTGCTGCTGGATTGCCTGCATAGACACAGTGCAATGTCTCAAGTTTTTTTTATACTTGTTAAAAAATAAATAGTGGCAGTTACAGGATATTGGCCCAATGGTTTATCAAGTGCAACATTTCAGTAACAAAAACACGCTAGAATTAATCTTAGGGCACACAAACACTGCATACTATCCTTTTTTAATGGCAAAATAAAAAAGATGAGACTGCGCTATGTAAATAGAGGCCTAATATGTCGAGCTTTAAAAAAATTAAGTGCACCCATGAAACAGCGTCAAACGTATGTACCATAAACGTTCAATAGGCGACCTTCAGGTCTTAAAGCCCAATGCCGGGCAAGAAAAAAAAAAAAAAAAAAAAAAGTTTTCCTATCCAGTAGAGCTATGCGTGCACCGCACAGGTAATTGCTCATTTTTGTCTAGATGATTGGAGAACAGATATACACTTCCCTTATCATGCCCCCAACCCCGCTGTCTAGCGATCTTGTCCGCTAGACTGTTCCTGACGTCCTCACGCCCATAGACCTGTTCTGGATGTGAGGACATCAGGAATAGTCCACCGCTGGGTCCTGGGGGATTGTCATTTGCTGATGAAGCAGAAGATCAGGCGAGTATACAGCTTTCTCCTCTCCCCTAGACAAAATGAGTACTTAAAGCGGAGTTCCACCCAAAAATTGGACTTCTGCTTATCCGGTTTCTCCCCCCCTTCAGTGTCACTTTTGGCACCTTTCGGGGGGGGGGGGGGGGGCAGATGCCTGTCTAATACAGACCGGCCCCTCTTCCACGCCCCCCCCCCCCGTTGTCTTCTGGGACTCGCACATGCACAGTAGGGAAACAGGCTGTGAAGCCGTAAGGCTTCACTTCCTGATTCCCTTAAGATGCCGGCGCCTCCACCCAGAGCCGAGGGACGGGTCGGCTTCGGGTGAGGACATCGTGGGTGACCTGGACAGGCAAGTGTCCTTATTATAAAAGCATTATCTATAGCTGCTGACTTATTTTTTTCTTTTGCAGGTAGAACGCCGCTTTAAACTTTTTTTTTGCCCAGCATTGGGCTTTAGGTTTAACACTGAACTGTGATCATTGTCCCTAGAGTTACTGCTCTCACTGCAAAGGGATATGTAATGAGTAGCGCAATAGTTTCCATGCATAGTATATAATTGCTAGCATGATTGGGGGCAATGTTTAACAAGTAAGATTTTGTTATTACTGAACAGCGGAACACTTTTCTTAGAAGTTCACACTTCCCTGGGTATATGTAAGGGTTTTCAAGCAAAATTTCAGCTGTAACGATTCGTATCACAGGATGAAAGGGTTAAAACTCTGGATTCCCAGATGTCTAAACATCAGTGTCAGCTGTTTACTGCACTGTTCTGCATTATATGGATTCAATGAGGTAAAGTAGACTAATGTATTATGTTTCTCTTTGCTGCAAAAAATTTAAAACAAAGGCTTGCTGATTATTAAGACAAGTCTTTCCAATTGCCAAAATCAACTGCTTCCTGCAAACAAACAAAAAAAAAAAAAAAACAACATCTTTTATTATGCATTTTGTTTACTGTATTTTAACCCTATCACAGACCAATATTATTAACTCATTTGATGGCTATTTTGTTATATTAACAGAACAGGCAAGCCAAACTTTGAATGGTTAACATACATTGATAAAGATGCAGGGAAACCTAATGACCATTGAAGAGGGTGAGATACACAACTTTAGAAAGCCCAACTACAAATATGGATAACAGAACAAACCTTTATACTAGGGTTGTCCAGATACCACTTTTTTAGGACCGAGTACAAGTACCGATACTTTTTTTCAAGTACTCGCCGATACCGATTACCGATACTTTTTTTTTTGTCACGTGACAGTGTTTTTTTTTTTAACACAGTGCTTTCTTTTTTTTTCGGGGGGGGGGGGGGGGGGGGGTGAACGGTGCATGTGTGTGTGTTTTTTTTTTTTTTTACAATTTTTATTTTTTACAATAATATTTTTTTTATTCTTTATTGCAATATGTGTTTTTTTTTTTTGTTTTGTTTTTTAATCAGCCCTGTTGGGGGGCTTTGGTGAGATATCAGGGGTCTTAACAGACCTCTGATATCTCCCCCTTGAGACAGCGAAAGAGACAGAGGATAGAGATTCCCCAGTCCCTTTCTCTGCAGCCTCAGCTGCACTGAGAATGAATGGAAAGAAGACAGCGGCTCCTCTCCATTCATAAACTGAGACATCGTAATCACAGGAGATTACAATGTTTCAGTTATGTGAATGGACAGAGTCAGCTGACTCTATCCATTCACAAAGAAGGAGGATGACGGCGGAACGGAGGGGGACAGCGGAGGGGCAGAACGGAGGGGACAGCAGAACGGAGGGGACAGCAGAACGGAGGGGACAGCAGAACGGAGGGGACAGCAGAACGGAGGGGACAGCAGAACGGAGGGGACAGCAGAACGGAGGGGACAGCAGAACGGAGGGGACAGCAGAACGGAGGGGACAGCAGAACGGAGGGGACAGCAGAACGGAGGGGACAGCAGAACGGAGGGGACAGCAGAACGGAGGGGACAGCAGAACGGAGGGGACAGCGGAGGGGACAGAGAAGGAGAGGGGGGCAGCAGAACGGAGGGGACAGCGGAGGGGGACAGAGAAGAAAGAGAGGGGAATGGCGGAACGGAGGAGGACAGTGGAGAGGCACAGCAGAACGGAGGGGACAGCGGAGGGGGACAGAGAAGGAGAGAGGAATGGCGGAACGGAGGTGGACAGCGGAGGGGGGCAGAGGAACGGAAGGGGCATGGAGGAGGATGTAGTGACAGTCAGCGGTGACCGATCACCGCTGTATGTCACTAAAGCCGCCGGGGGAGAATCTTGTAACTCCCCCATGCGCCGATCACAGCTGACTTCCAGGTATCGGGGGAAGCATCGGGATCGTTTGCCCGAGTACAAGTACTTGGGCAAATGCTCGGTATCGGTGCCGATACCGATACTAGTATCGGGACAACCCTACTCTATACACTGTAACTGAGTTTTTTTTCTATATTTTGTCTAACTCCTGGATCAAGCATTTAATGTTCAAGCGGTACTGCAGGCAAAAATCTAAAACAGTTAACATACATGTGTGTACAGTTTTAAGCTATCCATACACGTATCAAGCTTCTGCAAATTCATTAATCAGTCGACATGCACTCTTGGGTGGCCCTATTGGCAGCACTTGGATCAACAAAATTCAAAACCTTCTACCAACTTTTGTGGAAGGAGCTGGGCTGAAAATTAATAGATTTGAAAAATATTGGGGGGTTTCTCACGCTTTTGCAATCTATCGTTCATTTTGAATTTTTGCAGCCTTGATTCCATTTTTACACATTCTGTTAAATACTTTGAAACTTTTGAATGACAATAGTGTTCTTTCATTGTTAAATTTTTAAATGCCCTTTTCTTATTTATATCTTCTAACTTTGGAATTGAGCCTGATTCTGTTGTGTGTTCTTTGTGGACAATATTCCCTCACAGTAGAAGTCTTGAGCAGCCCTCAACCTTGAAAAATGTTCACTAAACTTAGTCCACTTAAAACGGTTTCCAATATGTGCTTGTTTACAGCGAACATTAAACTGTAAGTAAACCCCCCATCGTTTTCAGCCAGGGAAGCTGCCATCTTTGCTTCTGTTTAATCTACAACTGCCATGATGCCGCACATGTGATCAGTTATGACACCAGCCATTGGATTGTTTGACAGTTTGGTTGAGAGCACAACCAATGGGAGTGATACATTTCCTGGTATGTACCGTAAATGAAACAGTTTATGAATGGGTTTACTTGCGCTTAAATGAAATTGTGGTATGGTCACTGCTACCTAGAATGTCCTTTTATATAAACATTAGTAATAAGCTCTGCATGGTTTCAGATTACCAGGTCCAGCAGAGCATCATGCCTAGATGGGGCTTCTAAAAAAATAAAATAAAAAAATAAAGGAAAAAAGAAGTACCATAGAATGGTCCTGTAGTAGGTTTATACATGTTTGCAACATGGGGAAGTCCTCATTTCCCTTCCCCTATCTTCCCCAAATTCCACCCTCCATTAGTGTCTGACCCCTGTCCTACTGCTCTGCCTCATATTGTAATTCTCCCTCCGTTGTCAATTACAGCTTAAATAATCCTCTAGGCTTCCCATAAACTTCTCCCCTAGCACAGCAGGCCCCCTTTTTATTTAGGTAAAAGCCATCTTTAGCATATAGGTTGTGCCTGAAAGTCAGTCTAGTTCTCTGGATACCCAAATCCTTCTGTCTTACACCAGGTCTTTACCCATGCATTCAGTTCTCTAAGCTCACCCAAAGAATATATTGGAAGTCCTTACCTTCAACTTGCAATAGAGTTCTTTAAATTGATTCTTAAGGATCATCCATCTTCCATGTAATCTGTCATTGGTCCCAACGTGGACCAATATATCTGGGTAAATGTCTAACCCCTTCCCATAATTTGACTAGCAAGTCCATCACATGCTGAAGCCTGGCACCATTGAAACCGGAAACCATGCAGTTGAGGTGAACCTAGCGACAAATTATTCCATCAGTCCTACTGATTATAGAATCCCCAATCATCACAAACTGTCTAGGCCTTCCTATATAATCCTCACCACCCCTACTAGATGGGTTAATATCCCAGCTGTTAGGTGTGACATCTAGGGCTGCCACCTTCAGTTTGCCACCCCATGGAAGGTTAAGCATGTTGGTAAACCAGCTCTTGAAAAAGTAGAACTGAGGGGGCACTTGGAAAGTCTACCAGATGCCTGAAAAGATCAGAGTACGTCAACCTCCTTGGCCACTTCGGTGCAAAAAAAAAAAAATGCCTAGGAAGTGCATGGCAAACAGGGTTGGAACACGATTTTCCATCCAAGCCAGAATCAAGTCTTCTTCACTTTAAGTTACGAGAAGTTTATTTCCTCCCTGATGGTTAATGTAAGCCACTGTCGTGGCATTGTGCAACTGAATCCTGGTTGGATGAGAGGCCCCAGCATTAAAAAGGGATAAAAATCACCCTGAGCCCCAGAATTTTAATCAGGAGAGGAGCTTCATCCAATGATTTGATCCATCTATTGAGAGGGTATCTAGGACTCCACCCTAGCTAAATAGGCTGGCTTCTGTCATAAGAACCTGCCAAACCATTGGGAGGAAGGATTTTCCCAATTCCAGTGTTAAACCTGTGACCCTCCATGCCAGGGCAAGCCAGATTTTGCTGGTAGGGCGTATGGGATGGTCTGGAAACTGCACCCTTTTTTCCCCAAGCTGCCAGAATATTGAGCTGCAACAGGCTGGAGAAAATTGGAAAATTGGAAATATGAAATAGTTTTGAAGGAGGCCACCATTAAGACCAAAACCCTCAAGCAAAAACAAAGGGTTCAGTTGGTTTGTGGACTGCAGAGACCAATCAGGAGTCAGAAGTTTGTCCATGGAAAGGAAAAAACTTTGGACAGCTTTATATTCAAGATTCGATCTAGACACTCAAACAATGGTTCCAGTGCTGACTTTTAAAGATTTAAGAGTCATCAGAATTTCTGAAGGCTCTACACTGTCTGTCAGATATTATGGTATTAATAGCAGCACATTGACAGGTGTGAGAAGATAGTCAGATAATACACATTAGGAGAAAGACTCATACCTGCATTTAGCGATCGTCAACAAGTGCCTCCTACTGTGGGGGGGTTTCTTGCCATGCTACCTGAATCTGGTCACCCAAGATTGTAATCTGTTTAGCTGGCCCTTTGGGTTACAGAGATTAGGTCTTCAATGAGATATACAGTCTTCTCCAGACTGGTTATCCTAACAACATTTAAATACTTCAACTTTTGGAGCCAAGAAAAAGGGACATATGTAGGCAAAGGACACTCCTGCCATACATGCATTTGCACACATGAAAAATTGCTATGCAAAAGATTGCTGGCTAAACCTACATGTTTTTTAACCACTAGGTTTCCTTTAAACTGGCCTTTCAAAATAACAAACATTTAGTGCTTTGAATAAAGTTTTAGTTGTATGTTCAACACTTTTAAAAATAGTTAAAAAGCAAAATTTTTATTTATAGAAGTCTAATTAATAGAACAAAAAATAAATGAAAAAATTAAAATTAAAAAAAAGAAGAAAGGGGAGAAAGGGACAGAAAGATGGGATTCCAAAATAGAAACAGTCCCTCCAATTTAGAAAAAGTCGGAAGCTATACATTTTTGAAACCTAGCAGAGCAATCTAATTTTCTAATCTCTAGTGATATTTCAGATTTCTGCTGCATCAAAAGCTACCTCACATTATGAACAGTTATTTCTAGAGCTGCACGATTCTGGCTAAAATGAGAATCACGATTTTTTTGCTTAGAAGATAGATCACAATTCTCTTTCACATTAAAACAAAAATTGGGCTAACTTTACGGTTTCTTTTTTTTTTTTTTTATTCATTGAAGTGTATTTTTTCCCAAAAAAATGCATTTGAAATACCGCTGGGCAAATACAGTGTGACATAAAATATTGCAGCAATTGCCATTTTATTCCCTAGGGTCTCTGCTAAAATATATATAATGTTTGGGGGTTCCAAGTAATTTTCTAGCAAAAAATATTGATTTTAACTTAAGAATGAAGTGTCAGAAAAAGATTTAGACTTTAACTGGTTAAACTTCCTGCATTTACACATTGTTGAAAACTTGGCAGACTGCCCGGCAAAATCTGCAGGAGAGATCGTCGGGGGGGGGGGGGGGGGGGGGGGTGAATCGAGATCACGATTTTTTAACGATTAATTGTGCAGCTTTAGTTTCTTCTACATCCTGAATGTCTTCCTGTTCACGTGCTGGGAGGTCTCAGAGGTGAGAGCTAAGGCTGTGGCTCAGGCAGCCTAGCTTTGCAGGAGATTACAGTGCATTCAGAAAGTATTCAGTGCTTAATTTTTCCACATTTTATGTTACAGCCTTATTCCAAAATGGATTAAATTCATTATTTTCTTCGAAATTCTACAAACAATACCCCAGAAGGACAACATGAAAGAAGAAGTTTGTTTGAAATCTTTGAAATTTATTAAAAAAAAAAAAAATCACATGTACATTAGGTATTCGCAGCCTTTGCCATGACACTCAAAATTGAGCTCAGGTGCATACTGTTTTCACTGATCATCCTTGAGATGTTTCTGCAACTTGATTGGAGTCCACCTGTGGTAAATTCAGTTGACTGGACATGATTTAGAATGGCACACACCTGTCTATCTAAGGTATCACCGTTAATAGTACATGGCAGAGAATAAACCAAGCAATGAGGTCAAAGAAATTGTCTGTAGACCTTCAAGACAGGGTGGCATCGAGGCACAGATCCGGTGAAGGATACAGAAAAAGTTCTGCAGCATTGAAGGTCCCATTGAGCACAGTGGCCTCCATTAATGGAAGAAGTTTGGAACCACCAGGACTCGTCCTAGAGTGGGCCGCCCGGCCAAACTGAGCGATCAGAGGAGAAGGGCCTTAGTCAGGGAGGTGACCAAGAACCGAATGGTCACTCCGACAGAGCTCCATCATTTCTCTGTGTAGAAAGGGGAACCTTCCAGAAGAACAAGCATCTCTGCAGCACTCCACCAATCAGGCCTGTATTGTAGAGTGGCCAGACGGAAGCCACTCTTCAGTAAAAGGCACCTGAAAGACTCAGACCATGAGAAACAAAATTCTCAGGTCTGATGAAACAAAGATTGAACTCTTTGGCCTGAATGACAAGCGTCATGTCTGGAGGAAACCAAGCACCGGTGGCTCATCACCTGGCCAATACCATTCCTACAGTGAAGCATGATGGTGGCAGCATCATGCTGTGGGGATGTTTTTCAGTGGCTTGAGACTAGTCACGATCAAGGGAAAGATGAATGCAGCAATGTACAGAGACATCCTTGTTAAAAACTTGCTCCAGAGCACTCTGGACTTCAGACTGGGGCAAAGGTTAATTTTCAAACAGGACAACGACCCTAAGCACACAGCCAAGATAACCAAGGAGTGGCTACGGGATAACTATTTGAATGTCCTTGGCTCAGCCAGAGACCAGACTTGAACCCGATTGAACATCTCTGGAGAGATCTGAAAATGGCTGTGCCCCAACTCTTCCCCTCTAACCTGATGGTGCTCAAGAGGTCCCACAAAGAAGAATGTGAGGAAAAAAAAAAAAAAAAAAAAAAGGGTGTCCCAAGCCTGTAGCATCATACTCAAAAAAGACTTGAGGCTACAATTGGTGCCAAAGGTGCTTCAACATAAGTATAAGTATTCACAGCCTTTGCTCAATACTATGTACATGTAATTTTTTTCTTTTTCTTAATAAATTAGCAAAGCTTTCAAACAACCTTCTTTCATGTTGTCATTAAGGGGTATGGTTTTTAAAATCGAGGAAAATTATAAATGTAATTTTGGAATAAGACTGTAACATCGCAAAATATGTAAAAAAGTGAAGCGCTGTGAATACTTTCCGGATGCACTGTATATCCCACAGGAGGGATCCCCACCTTCTGTTTTGCTTATTGTCTGCCTCCTAAAAGCAGGGCTATTATATACCCAATGGTCTACTGTGACAACCCCCCTGCCCCCTCACGAATACCAAAAGAAAAATAAAACTACCCATATAGCTTGATGCCTGTTTAAAAAGGATTAGGCATTCAAAAGAAAAAAAAAAAAAAAAAAAAAGGGAGTTTAAAATAAAAAATGTTCCAGTTGTTTAACCACTAAGCCACCGCCCACCGTCATATGACGGCTGGACGAGGCTTCTGTTGTTCTGGGCGGGCGTCATATGACGTCCTCGCCCTCCCGAGCCACTAGGGGGCCCGCTGCGTCGCTCGGGGCCCGGTGCGCGTGCCCGGCGGCCGCGATGTCCGCCGGGCACCCGCGATTGCCGGGTAACAGAGCAGTACTGTGGATCTGTGCATGTAAACACAGATCCACGTCCTGTCAGAGAGGAGAGGAGACCGATGGTGTGTCCCTTGTACATAGGGACACCGATCGGTCACCTCCCCCAGTCAGTCCCCTCCCCCCACAGTTAGAATCACCTCCTTAGGTCATACATTAACCCCTCGATCGCCCCCTAGTGTTAACCCCTTCCCTGCCAGTCACATTTACACAGTAATCAATGCAATTTTATAGCATTGATCGCTGTATAAATGTGAATGGTCCCAAAAATGTGTCAAAAGTGTCCGATATGTCCGCCGCAATATCGCAGTCACAATAAAAAAAAATCGCAGATCGCCGCCATTACTAGTAAAAAATAAATAAATAATAAAAATGCTATAAATCTATCCCCTATTTTGTAGATGCTATAACTTTTGCGCAAACCAATTAATATACGCTTATCGCAATTTTTTTTTACCAAAAATATGTAGAAGAATACGTATCGACCTAAACTGAGTAAAAAATTTGTTAAAAAAAAAAAAAAAATTGGATATTTATTATAGCAAAAAGTAAAAAATATTGTGTTTTTTCAAAATTGTCCCTCTTCTTTTGTTTATAGCGCAAAAAGTAAAAACCGCAGAGGTGATCAAATACCACCAAAAGAAAGCTCTATTTGTGGGGAAAAAAATGATAAAAATTTCATTAGGGTGCAGTGTAACATGACCGCGCAATTGTCATTCAAAGTGCGGCAGCGCTGAAAACTGAAAAATGGCTTGGGCAGGAAGGGGGTGAAAGTGCCCTGTATTGAGGTGGTTAAAAAAAAAAAAAAAAAAAAAAAAATTACAAATTTTAAACAAGGGGAAGAAAAACAACAACCTCAAGGTCACATGCTTAATTTTTTATACCGATTTCACTTTATCCAACTATCGTTTTTCATTTCAGATTTATTTAAATGCCTTAATCCAGGTACAACCAAGTTATCACTATAATGTAGGTGTTATTTTAAATGGCCTTCAATAAATTATCATGTGATTTTCTCTTTTGAATTGTTAATTCACAAACAAAATACAGGTACATATGTACAATATATATATTATTTTCATAAAACATCTATAGCATTATGAAACCACTAAAAGCTATTTTTCATAAAGATCAGCACACAACTAGGTCCTTTTCTTTCTCTCCTCTATAGAAACTTTACTGAAAAAAGCCTACAATTGATAGAATCTTAAAGCGGGGTTCCCATTTTAAAAAAAAAAATTAAAAAAAGTCAGCAGCTACAAATACTTCAGCTGCTGACTTTTAATTGGACACTTACTTGTCCCAGGGTCCAGCGATGCGGGGGATCGAAGCCCCGCTCGTCCCCCCCTCTGCTCATCGGCGCCAGCATTTCAACTGTGGGCGCCTGGCTGTGGCTTCACAGCCGGGCACCCACTGCGCATGCGCGAGCCGTCACTGGCCCAGCAATCATCTGGGACCAGTCACATGTCCCAGATGATTGACAAGAGGGAGGGTGGAGAGGCGATCTCACTTCCTGTGCCGTGGGAAGTGACGTCAGGAGCCCAGGCACCGAAGGAGGCAGACTACGAGGGACCCCCTAGCAACAGGCATTTAGAGGCGTGTAGAAAAAAAAAAAAAAAAAAAGTCTCCAAATGTTTTTTTTTTTATTTTCTTTTAAGAACATTACTAATTTTTTTTTTTTTTTTGGGGGGGGGGGGGGAACTCCACTTTAAGGAATATAAAAGGGCCCCCATTCACATTTTAGCATTTCTGCTCGCATTCACGGAATAGAGTGAAAAAAAAGCATCACACTTGCTGTGCCAATGATTCCTAATAGCACCCCAGACAGGGTTAGCAGTCAAGCATTTGACATGCAAAACATGCTTGGCTCAGTGCCAAAAAAAAGGTATATGAGGTACTTTAGGCTTGGTTCACATCTGTGCGATCTGAATCGTCCCGATTCTGCCTGTGATTTGAAATCGCAGCAAGTCGCAGGACACTTGTGCGATGCTATTAATTCTTAATGGCACCCCAATCGCAGTGCGATTTTGCTGCAATTGTTGCACGATAAACCATGCTGCGATCACTGCAAATCGCAACGCACGATGCGGTCGCTCAAAAGAAGCTCCTGCTCCTTTTTGAACAACAAGCGATGTGATTTGGGTGCCATTGAGATGTAATGTCATCGGACAGGTGTACCGCGAATTTTGAATCACGGGTAGAAATTTCGCCGATTCTGCCCGCAATTCAGGTCGCTCAGGTGTGAACGAAGCCTTAGGGTGTTTATCGCACGTGCCAAAAAACGCAGTGAAAAACCCAATGCGTCAAACAGGTGTGAATGCATCCTTCAACTTTGCAATAGTTTGTGAAATGACTCCAATTCATTTTTATTTTAAAATGATAACCATCGCTGTGAGACATAAAATAGGAAGGCAGCAAGGGAGAAACATTAAATAAAAAGGTTTTACACAATCCCTTTAGCGCATACTGCATTCAATTTATAATTTTAACATTGGTCCCTGTGGTTACAAAGCTTCCTAGCAAGAGCTATTTATAGGAAAGGAATATGTTCAGGGACACAATGGCAGAAGATACATACCAACACTTGGGAAGCATCCATGTACTGTAGACCAAAATAATCAGTTTCCACCAAGTCCAAATGGTATACAATCTGGTCAAACAAATCTTGCCCTTTGGCTTGTTTCTGAAATATAGAAAAGAATCACTGCTTAGCAAACTGCACATTTACTGCAGCTTTTGCTGATCTCCACACAGAAAAGAATCTCAAGGCAATTGCAAAATGCAGGTCATATTTATTTATTTGTAACACACACACACACACACACATTTTATATACAAATGATACAGTATACACATAGTATACAGCCATGGCCAAAAGTTTTGAGAATGACACAAATAGTAATTTTCACAAAGTCTGCTGCCTCAGTTTTTATGATGCAATTTGCATATACTCCAGAATGTCATGACAAGTGATCAGTTGAATTGCAATTAATTGCAAAGTCCCTCTTTGACATGAAAATAAACCAAATCCTATGAAAAACATTTCCACCGCATCTGTGAAAGGAGGCTTCAGGGCGCCCAAGAAAGTCCAGCAAGCCCCAGGACCGTCCCCTACAGTTGATTCAGATATGGGATCGGGGCACCACCAGTGCAGAGCTTGCTCAGGAATGGCAGCATGCAGGTATGAGTGCATCGGCACACACAGTGAGGCGAAGACTTTGAGGATGGCCTAGCGTCAAGAAGGGCAGCAAAGAAGCCACTTCTCTCCAGGAAAGAAAATAAAAATAAATCAGGGATAGACTGATTAAAATCGGCAAAAAAAGTACAGGGATTGGACTACAGAGAATTGGGTTAAAGTGATTTTTGTCTGATGAATCCCCTTTCAAATTGATTGGGGCATTCGGAAAAAACCTTTGTCTGGAGAAGAAAAAAAGATGAGCGCTACCGTCAGTCCTGTGTCATACCAACAGTGAAGCATCCCGAGACCATTCATGTATGGGGTTGCTTCTCAGCCAATGGACTGGGCTCACTTACAATTTTGCATCCAGCATGATGGAGCACTTTGCCATAAAGCAAAAGTAATAAGTAAGTGGCTTAGGGAACAAAAATTGATTATGCAAGAATGTGCTGCCATCGGTCAGGATGTGGCCCAGAAGATGAATGACAGAATGCCAGGGTGAATTGCAGAGATATTGAAAAAGAAGGGTCAACACAGCAAATATTATCTCTTTGCATAAACGTAATGCCTTTGACACTTAGGAAATGCTTGCAATTATATTTCAAAATACCCAGGGCCGATGCAAGGATTTTTGACTACTCAGGCGAGTATCCCGGCGTTCAAAGGTGGCTGCCTAAGCAGCCCTAAGCGCCTGGATATGCCCCAGACATCTGCAAACTGTCCCCACTTCTTCAAAAAGTCTGTTGTTTGGCGTCAGTGCAAGGTCCCTCAGCTAATCCTTACTAAAAAAAAAAAAAAAAAAAAAAACACAACTTTTCCCCCTTCCTTTTGACTTATTGTGTTAAATTCCCTCAAATTCTGACTTCCTTGGGTGCGAGAGAAAGAGAAAGAGAAAAAATACTGAATGAGATCAGGTAGCGATTGCGATTGATTGACAGGAGGTTACAGTGCATCACTGCTGCTCACTGACTTGGCTGCTAGAGGTCACAGCACACATTATGCCTCACTGATTATTTGCTAGAGGTTACAGCACATACCTTCTGCTTGTTGATTGTTTGCTAGAGATTTCTGTACATCAATACTGCTCACTGGATTAGGTGCTAGGTTACTGGACATCCTTACCACTCACCAATTGGTTGCTAGAGGTTACTGCACATTATTACTGCTTACTAATTGGTTGCTAGAGATTACTGCATATCCATATCGCTCAATGATTGTTTGTAAGAGGTTAGTGCACATCATTATTGCTCACTGATTGGTTGCTAAAGGTTACAGCAGATCTCCTCACTGCCTGCACACCATGGACTGGGGAGGTGAGGGGACAATCAATAGACAGAAAACTCCAATGTAATGGGGATTCACATTCACCACTATTGTTATAGGGATTTACAATGACAACTAATATAATGGGGATTTACACTGACCACTAATGTAATAGGAGCATTCACAGGAACCACTAATGTAGGGAGGCATTTACACTGACCACCAACGTAAGGGGGACAGTTACACTGGCCACTAGTATGAATGAAAAGATTGTACACCAAGCCCCAATGTAATGAGTAGATTTACACTGACCACTAATGTAACAGACATTTAGCCTGCTTTCACATTTGTGTGTGTCGGGAACGCATGCAAAATCTCTTTCCCGTCACAGCAGTGACAATAATTGTTAATGACACCCTCACGCATCTGTTGGGATGTGCGTATTCACATGCACCAAAATTCACGGTGCTATGGCACCATGTTGTTTTTAAAAAGGGTCCAATTTGCTTGACCCTTTTGCCCTGCCCTAAAGACGGCCCTGGACATGCCTATCTGCAGAAAGCAGAGCAGCTTTCGTGGGCGATGTGCACTGGTTGAAGCATCATTCTCCCAGGACCTGTACACAGGATGGGCCAATACTGCTCACCTCCCAGTCATTGCTGGCTGTCTGGGCCGCTGCAAGGATGTTTGTATGAAGATGGGAAGATGCGTTTTAACCGCACCCTCCATCCTGGCGTGGGCTCTGGGGTATACTATAGTACCATAGTGACAGCTGACAAAAAGTTCCAAAAACACTGAAGCAGCAGACTTTGTGAAAGTTAATATTTGTGTCATTCTCAAAACTTTTGGCCAAGGCTGAATATGCTAAATTTCATCAGCACACATTTTGTTTCAATAACAGTAACCCATTTCAGTACAAGGAAAGTTAGACACTCAGTAAAAGCAAAATAGCACATTTTGTCACACATGACCAATCAAAATACAACTTGCAAATGTTACCCTAAAAAACAAACAGTTTCATGAAAGACCTCCTAACATAAAGGACACCTTGATGGCAATGCAAATAATCCAGGATTAATCACAAAAATTGTTCCCCTAATAAGGGATAGCATTTATCCAAATGTTAAAAATAGGATTTTTAAAACCGCTTACCTGTAAAATCCTTTTCTTTTGATGTACATCTAGGGACACAGAGCCTCAGTAATTACTGATGGGTTATATAGGGTATCACTAGGTGATTGGACACTGGTCACACCCTAAACAGGAAGTTCAACCCCCTATATAATCCCTCCCCTTACAGGGATACCTCAGTTTTGTAGCAAAGCAATATAAGTGTATTAGAAGGGGGGTGGGACCTCTGTGTCCCGTGATGTACATCAAAAGAAAAGGATTTTACAGGTAAGCTGTTAGAAAAATCCTATTTTCTTTCTCGTACATCACGGGACACAGAGCCTCAGTAATTACTGATGGAACGTCCCAGAGCAATGCTATCTAAGGGGAGGGGACCACACAACGTAGGGTGTAATCAGACCTGAGGACCTCGTACCGCTGCCTGCAGCACACTACGCCCAAAGGCGATATCCTCATGCCTTCCCACATCCACCTGATAAAATTTGGTGAATGTATGGACTGAAGACCAGGTTGCGGCCTTCCAGATTTGAGCCACAGAGGCCTGGTGATGCACCGCCCAAGAAGCACTAATAGCCCTTGTGGAGTGTGCCTTGATCTGAAAAGGAGGAATTTTCTGTTTCAAACCGTAAGCTTGAATAATCATTTGTCCATTTAGAAATGGTAGATTTTGACGCTGCCTGTCCTCTACTGGGACCTTCTGGCAGCATGAACAAAACATCCGTTTTGCGAATTTGAGCAGTTGCTTTCAGGTAGGCCTTGACTGCTCTTACTACATCCAAAGAATGTAGTGACCTTTCTTCCGCAGAACAGGGATCTGGAAAAAAAGGAAGGCAGAATAATATCTTGGTTTAGATGAAAACCTGAAACCACTTTCGGTAGGAAGCTAGGATGAGGGCGCAAAACCACTCTATCCTTGTGTATGATTAAATAAGGCCCTTTACAGGAAAGAGCTGCTAATTCTGATACTCTTCTAGCAGAAGAAATGGCTACCAGAAAAATTAACTTTCTTGTCAACAAGACCAAGGGAATTTGACGTATTGGTTCAAAAGGCTGTTTCTGTAAGACTGACAGAACCAAATTCAAGTCCCAGGGGTTTAGGGGTGCCTTAACCGGAGGATTTAGACGCGTCACCCCCTGCATAAAGTTTCGGACCAAAGAATGTGAAGCAAGTGGCCGTTAAAATAATACTGATAAGGCCGAGACCTGGCCCTTGATGGTACTCAAGGCCAGCTTCATTTCTAATCCCATTTGTAGAAAGTCAAGAATTCTACCTATTACATATTTTCTGGGAAGCCAACCCCTGGATTCACACCAGGATACATAAGCTTTCCAGACTCTATGATAAATCACTCTGGAAGCTGGCTTCCTTGCATTGATTAAGGTAGAAATTACAGGACCTGAAAGCCCACGACTCTTCAGAACGTGGGTTTCAATAGCCAAACCATCAAATTTAGCGTTTGTAAGGCAGGATGGAACACTGGACCTTGAGATAACAGGTCTGGCTGTGATGGTAGGGTCCACGGGGAACCCACTGTCATCTTTACTATTTCTGCATACCAAGCCCTCCTGGGCCAAGCGGGGGCTACCAGGAGTACCGACTTCCTTTCCTGCCTGATCCTGCGAAGGAGTCGTGGCAGTAGCAGAATAGGCAGGAATGCATAAATCAGTGAGAACTGACTCCACGGAATCACCAACGCATCTGTCCCGTATGCAAGAGGATCCTTTGTCCTTGCCACAAACTTGTCAATCTTTTTGTTGAATCTGGATGCAAAGAGATCTACATCTGGAACCCCCCCATCTTTGGCATATGGCCCAAAAGACGTCAGGGTTAGGAGACTATTCCCCTGGGAATAACTGCTGGCGACTTAAATAGTCCGCCTGCCAGTTCTCTATACCTAGAATGTAAACTGCCGATATGCATGGCACATGCTTTTCTGACCAGACTAAAATCTGGTTCACTTTTCTTTGAGCTGCCAGACTCCTGGTGCCTCCCTGATGATTGATATAAGCCACTGCTGTGGCATTGTCGGACTGGATCCTGACTGGGCAACTCTGTAGCCTGAGAGTCCAGGCCTTTAGGGCTAGATATGCCACACGGATCTCCAGGATGTTGATGGGCAAGGTCCTCTCGGTTTTGGACCATACCCCTTGGACCGCAGACTGTTCCAGAACTGCTCCAACCCGAAAGACTGGCATCCATTGTTACCACCGTCCAGGTAACCGGTAGAAAGGATTTCCCTTTCTGCAGGCTTTCGGGTATTAACCACCAATTGAGGCTCTGACGCACTGCATGACAGGTGCATCGGAAAATCTAATGCCTGAATTTTCTTGTTCCAGGTCGACAGGATACTGTGTTGCAGCAGTGACCATGTGACTGGTAAGAAGGATTTCCCCTTCTGCAAATTCTTGGTTAACCACCACCAACTGAGGCAATGGTGCACCCTTGGAGATAGATGCATTGGGAGGTCTAAGGTTTGGACATTTTTGTTCCAAGCGGATAGGATACTGTGTTGCAGCAGTCTCGAATGAAACTGAGCATAGGGCACTGCTTCGAATGAAGCTACCATCTTTCCCAGCAACCTCATACAAAGGCGGACAGAAGGATCCTTCTTTGTCCTGACTACTTGAATCAGCTCCCTTAAGGCAGTGATCTTTGCCTGAGGTAAAAATACCTTTTCCTGGCTTGCATCTATGATTAGACCCAAATATTCCAGTCTTCTTACTGGTTTTAGGAAAGACTTCTCTAGGTTGAGAGCCAAACCTAGGCGTTCCAGATATTTGACTGTGGTCATCAAGTTCCCGCTCAAACAGGCTACCGACCGGTCTATCAAGAGCAGGTCGTCTAGGTATGCTATGACAGTTATACCTTGAGCCCTTAATCTGGCCAGAGGAGGAGCCAAGATCTTTGTAAAACACTCGAGGTGCAGTGGCTAGCCCGAAAGGTAGAGCCACAAACTGGAAATGGCGCCCCTCTATTTCGAAGCGCAAGTACTTTTGATGTGCAGGAAAAATGGGTACATGCAGATATGCATCTCTGATGTCTATTGATGCCAGAAATTCTCCTCCCTGCAGGATGGAGACTACTGACCGAATTGATTCCATGCGAAAGGATCAAATCCTTAGGAATCGATTCAGATCCTTTAGATCCAGAATGGGTCTGACATCCCCATTTGGCTTTTGGACCGTAAAAAGGTTGGAATAAAATCCCAATCCTTGATCCTTTGTGGGAACCACCATGATGACTTTTTGCGACAAAAGTCGCTCTAACGCTAGAAGGAGCGACTGCTTTTTCTGTAGATCTCTGGGGACATTTTGATCTGAGGAAACGAGGAGAGAGGAATTCTTGGAACTCCAGTTTGTAACCTAAAGTTACCGTGGAGATTACCCATCTGTCCTGGAAATCCTCCTGCCAGAGCTTTGAGAACTGTAGCAGTCTTCCCCCCACTTAAGCAAGCGGGGGCGCCCCTTCATAAAGAGGCCTTAGCGTCTTGTCTAGCAGGCTTCTTCCCCCAGGACTTCTTTTGTCCCTAAGGTCGACTCTTGTTTCTAGACCCGGACGGCGGAGGCCATCGCGACTGCCTGGAGGCTGATGCACCTGGCACTGGGGAAAGAGTCAGTTTGAAAGAGGGACGCTTACTCTAACATGTAAGAGAGTGCTTTTCCCACTAGAGATCTTTTGGATATAATTGTCTAGATCTTCTCCAAAAAGCCTTGCACCACGAAATGGAAATCCAGCCAGAAGTTTCTTACATGGTGCTTCGGCTGACCAATTTTTTAACCATAAGATTCTACGCATACGCACCAACCCAAGTGAAAGACGAGGGGTTTGCATGATAGAATCTCTGATGGCGTCAACAGCAAAACATAAGGCCGCTGGAAGGTTAGCCAACCCCTGGGCCTGCTGTTCAGGTAGAACTTTGATGACCTGCTTAACATGGTCTCTTAAGTATTGACAGACTCTGATTGCTGCCACTGCAGGTTGAACTACTGAACCTGCTAAGGAGAAAACATCCTTCAACAGGGATTCCATCCTTTTATCAATAGGATCCCTGAGCATTGTCTACCGGACAAGTCAGACTTTTATTTACGGAGGAAATGGCAGCATCAACGGCCGGTATCCCCCACATCTTTGTAAATTTTTCTTCCATAGGATAAAGTGTTGAAAACTTTTTAGGCGGAAAAAAACGTTTATCTGGGTGATCCCACTCAGAATAAATGAGCTTTTCAAGTTAATTATGAACAGGAAAAGCATGTGTTGTTTGAGGAGGCTTCAGTGACCCCAAAGAAGAGGGTTCTTTAACTGATTCAGACACGGGTACTTTAAATGTGGAGCGGACCAATCCAGCAAGGATCTGTACCAAGACTTTCTCATCCTTAGAAGCCGAAGAGGGCCCTTCTCCACTTGATTCCTCAGAGGAGGAATCATCCGTCCCATCCCGATCCTCTGAAAGGGATTCTTCTCCTTTATCCCAGAGTTGCTCAGCCTGAGGGTCCTGGGTAACAGAGGAAGACCTAATGCGTTTTCTTCCACTGAGTGAAGATGCAATTACGGCCATTAATCTTTACTCTAAACCATTAATGGTTGAGGAAAAAACCTCCTGTGTAATGTATACAGGGGCTGAAGTGCCAGAAGCGGATGCAGCCCCTGACCCCAATGGCTCTCCCTGTCTAGCCGCTCCTGGCCCTTCAGGGGGGGAAGGTGCTGCAGAAGGGGGGTCGTCAGAACCTAAGGGAGATCCCCTAGAGCCTCTGGTTTTTGGGGTATTTGTACCTCTTCTACCCATAGTGCAAAGCAACAAGGTGGAGGTATAACAAAAAAATGAACACTGACTGCTGAGCGATGTAGTCCGGCAACAGCCACTGCTACCAATGCCCAGTCTTAGTGTTCCTACGTAAATGCTGCTTAGGGAATGCCTGTGTCCCACCTTACATGCCACTGTCAGCTCTGTGTCCCTCCATAGCCTGTGTGCACCTGAAAAGTGTGCTTCATATAGCCTTGCAGCCGGCGATGTGGGCGTCGCGCTGATGCTCCGCCCCCCCCCCCTCCTCTGACCACCCCCATCGTTTTTTTTTTAAAAAACAGCGCTTTCCCGTGCGACTGACCCTCCGGGACAAGTGTGGAGGGGAGGCCGGGGGTGGAGGAGGAAGGAGAGAGGCCGGCAGGTGATGAGGTCTGCCATATGTAATGGTGGCGGTGATAGAGCGGTATACAACCGCCTCACAGACCAACTGTGGCCCTGCCTAATCTTGGGGGGAATCCCTGAGGAGAGCCCCCCATCCCATCCTACCTGGAGCTCGGCTGGAGGAGCTTGTGCAGCATGAAACACTGAGACAGACAATTCAGCATGAGAAGGTATGTGCTCTTGGCAGCCCCCGGTGGAGAAAATAGGCATAGCATACATTTACTTAAAGGAGAAACCTACTAGAATTAAAAAATTCTGTGGAATCTCCCTTACCTTATCCAGCTGCAGGGTTCTGTTATACAGACTCAATCTTCACCTCTCACGGTGGGCTCAGTTTGGAAACCCTTCAGAGACTGGGGCCCCCTACGGATAGGGGGATCCGCAGTTCTGGGCCTGTAAAGCACCCGGCCAAGAATAAGGCTAGAAAAACCAAATTCTGAAATGCGGGGTCCAGCTCTCTTAAAAAAAAAAAAAAAAAAAGCGTTACAGGTAAAACCTTGTTTCTTCGGACACAAGGCCCGGGTACCATCCAATTCGGCCTAGAAAGGACACTTTGAAATGGATCCGGTTCGCCTGGCTTGCCCCAGTATAGGATATAGGATATTCCCTTTGGAGCTCAGCACAGGACATCTTTACACGTCCAACACCTAAGACACTGGCGAAAAAACAGGTATCCCTGTAAGGGGAGGGATTATATAGGGGGTTGAACTTCCTGTTTAGGGTGTGACCAGTGTCCAATCACCTAGTGATACCCTATATAACCCATCAGTAATTACTGAGGCTCGGTGTCCCGTGATGTACGAGAAAGAAATATAGTTTAAGAAAAAAAATGTAAACAAAACCAAAATCTCAGTAAAGTGTATGTACTGCACGCATTAACAGTTGGTTCCATTCATAAAGTGGCAATATATCCTTACTATGGTCATGCCACCACTCAAATGACTACCATACATATATAAAAGCACAAATGTGCATTATGCTCTGAAGTACACCAAGCACAGTAAACATGAATGAGAAAAAAAAAAAAATCTGGGGTGGAGAGCTCAGTCATTTCCTTGTCAGGTCATGGGCTCTCTTCCAGTTCTCTGCGGTGCAAAGTATAGAAAACTGTGTGGGATATCACAGGTTGCATATTGCAGCCTGCATTTAATAAATGGGCCACAAAATGCAGGTTGCGATATAAAGCAGCCCTGTGAACTATAGTGGAATCCTATAACATTAGATCCTAGGTGTACAATATAAAAAGTGAAACAAATTCCAGCCTACTAAGATCAACCAAAAGTTTAAAGAAATAAGCATGGTATATGGTTTCTGGTGCCGGTAGTTTTTGGCGGCAGGTTTTTAGCACCAAAAAACTAGTTTGGATACTTAAAGCGGGGGTTCACCCACACCGCCAAAAAAAAAAAAAAAAATATTAAAAGCCAGCAGCTACAAATACTGCAGCTGCTGACTTTTAATAAATGGCCACTTACCTGTCCCAGGGTCCAGCGATGTCGGCAGGGGACGCCGAGAACCCGCTCGGTTCTCGGCAGCTGCCGCCGCCATCCTAGGTGAGGGAGTCAGGAAGTGAAGCGTTGCGGCTTCACTTCCCGGTTCCCTACTGCCCATGCGCGAGTCGCGCTGCGCGTCCCTAGTGGTCCCCGCTCTCTCCTGGGAGCTGTGTGTTCCCAGCAGACAGCGTGGTGGGGACGGGAAGAGGCATAGACTCCCATGGGAGTCTATGCCGGAAGTGGGTGCAAATACCTGTCTTAGACAGGTATCTGCACCCCCCTCCCCCCTGAAAGGTGCCAAATGTGACACCGGAGGGGGGGAGGGTTCCGAAAAGCAGAAGTTCCATTTTTGTGTGGAACTCCGCTTTAAGTTGCCCTAAATTGCAGTAACTATAGTAAAGCACATTTCTAACACCTAACTTCTAAAGTAGGCTCTTAAAGCACATCTGAACTCAAGAAAACAAAAGTAGTATGCAGTTTACATGTTAACATTTGTTCTTTTATTTTCAATTGGTGATTCTATCAGTGACATACACGCTGTTCTCTCCTCACTCTCACTCACTTTACTGCATCTATTGAAGGAGCATTCCAGTCTTCCTGATCCTGCTAGGTTTCTAACAAACTCTGCACCCTTCTTTTTAAAATCATGTGACATACACTTTTTACACATAGGTAGACTCAATTTGACTAATTAGGAATCATATTTATGTACTTATATAGTTGCACCATAGCAGTTTTAATGGAGTTCACAACAAAGTGTCAAATTCTTATACAATTAAAAAATTATAATTTCTTTCCTTCCAAACAATTTGGAAACTGTCGTTTTTCCAATTCTACATTACTGTTGTCAATGTCAAAATCTAAATCAAATCCATTTTAAAATTTCAGACTGCCACACAAAAAAAAAAAAAAAAAAAAAAAAAAAAAAAAAAGGGAGGAGGAAGTGGAAAGGTCGGCTATAGTACGGTGCAAACGAATGCCTTTCTTCCCTTAAAAATAGTTTTTCACATTCCGTTGTTTTTTTTCCTTGTTTTGCATCTCACTGCTGCTGATGTCCTGCCAGTGGCGTCTCCAGCTTTCATATTTAGGGGGGGCACATGGGGGGACAGGGACAAAAATAGGGGGGCAATATAAAATGGATAAAAATAGATAGATAGATAGATAGATAGATAGATAGATAGATAGATAGATAGATAGATAGATATATAGATAGGATAGATAGATAGATAGGATAGATAGATAGATAGATAAAGTTCTCCTTTTACCATCCAAGAAGAAACATCTGCCAAGTCGAGAACCGATTACCTAGCTCATCGATCGAACTCTGATCAACCCTCGGACATTAATTGCAAGTATTCTTTCTTCCCAATTCTACCTTATTGCTTTGTGGCTGTATATTGTCTTTATTTTTTGAAACATCTTTTTTCTGTAAAATGTTTTATTTGCATCAACTTTGACCTTTTCATAATAAACTCTTATGTTGAAAAGTGTTAACCTTGTCTCTAAAGCTCTTAATGCAAGCTATAAACGAACCTGCCTCTTGAAGGGCGCTACTGTTGTAGAGCAAGACTCTGAGCAGACCTGTCTGTGGTGGCAGTGTGTGTGGCAGACGCTTTTTCAAAAATTATAATTGGTATTGCTAAAATTACGAGTCTCCCCCGGCTCAGTCTTTTAAACGGGGGTGGTGGCAGTTAAAGGGTTAATTGTGTAATTAGCCCAGTGACAATAACTCTCAGGCTGCTCGCACCTAGATTGTGGTCCCGCAAGCTGGAAAATCTTTGTGCTGGGTGCAGCTGAGAGTGGCATTGTTACATAAGTGACAGCGTGGTGTGTTGTTGGCTGGTCCTTCGTTGCAAGTTAGCGAGAAGGGCGGGGATCTGACACCCGCGTTCGTCACATATTGGTATCTATAGATAGATAGATCTATCTATATATATTTTATCTATCCTGGGGCCCTTTACCCCTTTACTACGATCCCACAATGGCCCTTTCACATGTTCTGCAGTGAGCTCCCTTCCTACTGTATTGGGGCCCCCCCAGGGTGGCAGAAAACAAGAGATATATGTCACCAGCATACCAAGAAAATATAAGGGTCCAAAGCAGTGGGAGAACTGTCAGGGTTGCAAAGGTTGTCTTGCCACCGGGCCCTGGTGTTCTGCCACTGTGGGGTTTCCCAGCCTCCTCTTACTGTCCTGCCCCTGCTATTGACAGCTCTGGTCTGGCATCTCTTGGAATTTACAGGCTCGTTCTCCTCTCCTAAGGACGGGAGAAATCAGTCTGTTTTTTCAGTAACTGAGAGTCCTGGTGGAGTCCTTCCTGCAACTCGCTCTTCTCCCTGCCAATGAGGATGCAGGGGAAGGAGCAGATCGGGCGGCCGTGGTTGTGTGAGCGCTCGCATTATGCAGTGTCAGCGAGCAGAGGGAGGAGGGAGGAATCACCTGCAGGAGCTGACTGGGGACGCTCTCCCTCTCAATAGAGACTGTGTTACCCCAGCAGTGGCCCGAGTAAGATGCGGCACATCCGATATGAATACAAACAAAAAGAAATTGCCTTTTTGTAAAAAAAAAAAAAAAAAAAAAAAAAAAAAAAAAAAAATTTTTTTGGGGGGGGGCACATGGTGGGGCCCAGCATAATGTTGGGGGGGTCAGGGCCCCCTCTGGACCCCCCTAGGGTCGCCATTGTGTCCTGCGGCCACTTCCTGTCGCTATGCACTCTCTCTCTAGCATAGGCTGCATATTATTGTAGGAGGACCAGCTTTCTGATAGCAACGAAAGCTGGACCATGCCTGTGCCATGTGTCAATGTGACTCTGCCAGCCTGCTGTGTTCAGAGCCTCTCCCTCTGTCTGTGTGTGCGTGTGTGTGCGCAGGTGTGCATCTCCTCCCAGCCCCTCCACCGCAATTCCATGTGGCCGCAATTCCATGTGGCTGTAAAGTCACTGAGCACAAATTACTTGTATCCCCCATGTTATAGCAAGCCATACAGCACCGTGTGTGTGTTTTGTTTTCATTCTGAAGCTAAATACCTTATTTCACAGCACTGTTGTGCGGTCACGTGACCTCCCTGCTGATGTCAGAAAGGAATCTCAGCCCCTCCCGCTGTAGTCCTTAGATTAGGGAAGAAGAATTGTGGGAGGCTACGTGACTGCACAGCGGCGCTGTGAAATAAGGTATTTAGCTTAATTTAAAAAAAAAAAAAAAAAAAAAAAAAAAAAAAAACACACTGCACTGGATAGCTTGCTAGAAGACTACTTTCACACTGGGGCGAGCGTCGGCGGTAAAGCGGTGCTATTCGGCCGGTAGCGGAGCGGTTTTAACCCCCAGCTAGCGGACGAAAAAGGGTTAAAACTGCCTGCAAAGAGCTGCTACAGCGGTGCTTTGCCAGCCCTGCCCTATTGCGTTCAATGGACAAGGGCACTTTAGGAGCGATGTATACAAAGATGCGGCTTGCAGGACTTTTTTTACTGTTCTGCAAGCACACCGCTCCAGTGTGAAAGCCCTTGGGCTTTCACACTGGAGAGACAGGAGAGGCTCTTTACAGGTAATATGCAGGTGCCATTTTTACTCCTGTAGTGCCTGTAAAGTGCCTCAGTGTAAAAGTAGCCTTAGAGAGGATACCAGTAATAGTCCTTGGTGACTTTACAACCACTTTAACATTAGTTAAAACTTGGGAGATTAAATGAAAGCTGAACTCTGTAAGCTGTGCCCAAAGAAAGGCAGACAGAGGGCAAAGGACTAGACAACAATATTGTTTATGGTCTCCCTGAGGCCGGTACAGTAATTCTCCATTGCTGACTTTTTACACCTTGTTTTGTTGGTTTTGTAGAGTGACTCTGTATGGCTACCGCCATCTTCGTACAAACAGGACTTTGCTTTTTCATGTCAGAGCCACAACTTAAACAGTGAGTTTAAGCACAGTAGCTTCTCTTCTCAATTTGTAAATTACCTGCCTCCTGTGGTCTGATGTTAGGCCACTTGGTTACAAATTTTGTAATATTTACCATTCACATAAGTATTAAATGTCTCATCTGAGGTCTTTTTTTTTATAATGTAACCCAATTTCATGATAAGCAATTTGAGCTGTAAAAGGCAGAAGTGCATGTATAAAAGTGTTTTTGTTGAAAATTTTACGGACTTTGTTACAACTGTATATTTTTGATCAATCCTAGAAGGAACACATTTCCACTGTCATACAATCTGTAAACAGCCTTCATACAAAAAAAAAAAAAAAAAAAAAAAAAAATAGGACTGAGATGGGCAATCAATTCCCATCTCATATTGCGGTTTCCTAGCAGTCAAGAAATCAACAAGGCCAAAAATCAATACATTCCTATACAGGTAAAATTGTGATGCTAACAATAGAAAAATCTTTTAAGTTTTTTTCAGTATGCAACTGAATACAAAAATTTAAAGTATATATAAAGTCAACATTATTTAAAAAAAGAGTAACCACTTTTGTTGAGAGAAAAAAAAAATTCCCCTCTGGGTGATCCATGTACATTGCAAGGATGTTAAACTTTGATGCAGATGTCTACCTTTTGTTACTCTAAAGCAGTGGTCTCCAAATTGTGGCCTGGGGGACAAATGTGGCCCTTTGCTTACCTTTATCTGGCCCTTGGTACAGTATTCCTCAAACAGATACAAGGCACTATTCCTTCCACTGACACCAGGAGTGGGGCATACTTTCTCCCACTGACGCAGACAATGGGACACCATTTCTCCCACTGATAGGGCACTATTTTTCAGGCTGACAGTAATAATGGAGCACTATCCCCTCCCCCGATACTAACAATGGGGCACTATGCCGCCAACCAATACTAACAATGGAGCACTATGCCTCCCACTAATGCCAATGATGGGACACGGTTTACTCCCATTGATGTTGGGGCATTTTCTACTCACACTGGCCCCAATTCGAACCCCTTAAAATCTGAAGGACAGTAACCTGGCTCTTTGTTTAGAAAGTTTAGAGACCCCTGCTCTAAAGAAAGAGCTATTTGCTAGTCTGTGCCCATGTCAAAGTGAATCTAATGGGAGTGGTTTCAAAATTATCAATCAGCTGCTGCACCTGCAGGGCTCCAATGAGGAAAATTGCAGGGTCTGCATCCCTTTAGACGTGATCACCTATTTGGAGTAGCTCACCAAAAATGACATATTTGTTACAGGGGATGTCCTATATCTGACTTGTACTGTATGTTAGTGAATACTTCTGGGAAAATCAGTGAGCCAATCACACAAGCAGGCAATGAGGTTTCTGGGGGGTGTTCTGTACACAGTCTGTGTACAGAACGCCTCCAGGTAGCCATATTGCATGTTACAGAAAATGACAGCAATGCAGATCAAAAAGGAAAGGTCATTTTTAACCTTCACCACACTATAATAAAAAGTATTTGAGACAACGTTGTCAGAAATCAAATACAAGAATAAGGACCCGGGTTCTCATGCATTACCCACTTGCATACCTCCAGTCAACCATTTGCACTAATTAGATGCTATGTGAAAAACAGCGATGGCTGGCATCAATGCAATAATGATTGACAAGCAACAATTGAAGGGGCACATGAAAAATAGTCGTCAGAAAACAATAAGAAAAAGACCAAGCCAGCCGCGTTGTATGGACTGATGCTGTATTTCTCAAGTGCTTGCAGGTGCAGGTGAAGGATTAGAGGATAATTGACCATGCAGTATAGGCTAGCAGGTGAATGAAGGAGGGGGAAGGGGTGATTTATGAACTTTAGCCTGATGAACAGGTGTGAGACCTCCACACAACGGTAATAACAGCAGTACAATGAGAGATGAAAGATTGGGAACGGTGTCCCTGAAACAAGCTCACCCATATGCTTGCTGATGCTCAATCCTCGCTGGCAGATTGTTCTCAATAGTAGCGGATCCGCTAGTCTGTTAACTTTCCGAATTCCCCAAACCTCCAAAGTAGCAATAGAGCCGATTCAGGGATAAAGGTTGTATAGAAGGTAAAGGTCACCTCTAAATGTTCATAGCCACTGAGGCTTAGTGCGCACCGTGCAAGCAAGTACCTGTGGGTGCTGGAAGTTGGTCAGGTGGGACGGCAGATAGAAAGGAGCCTTATGAATGAAGGTGAAGCTGGGTCACATGACGTTGCGACATTGATGCATTTCACTCACATCATGTGAGTTTCATCAGGACACTTATCCAGTGTCCAGTGATATAGGTATCCAGTTTCAATTGGATACCTATATTGACAGCTTCAGGCTGCGTGTCACATCCCTGATATCCATCCAACAAAAGAAAATATACAACCTTTCACCTCTGGAGCGAAGGGCTGTATACAATCTGCGCAATAATGAGACCATAATGATCAAACTATCAGATAGATAAGGGGGAGCAGTCATTGTGATGGATACAGACAAATATATACAAGAGGGCCAGAGGCAGCTGGCAAATACCACTTACTACAAAAAACTGGATTACGATCCAGCCCAGGATTTTACAAAGCAATTAAAAAGGTCTACCAAGCCACCTATATTCAGAACTTATCAATGCGATTCCAGATAATCCAGAAATTGGAGACTTCTACGTGCTGCCCAAGATTCAAAAGCCAGGAAATCCAGGCAGACCCATAACAGGTATGAATACACTTACCGAACACATCTCAGGCCTTGTAGAAAACATGTTAAAACCGTTAGTTATGAACACTACTAGTTTCCTGCAAGACACCACTGATTTTCTGAACAAGCTTAACAATATACAACAATTACCACCAAAAACACTTCTAGTCACTATGGATGTAGAAGCTCTGTACAGTAACATCCCTCACAAGGATGGGTTGGCAGCAGGTCACAGATTCTGATCATCAACAACAAACCACAAATACACTGCTGAGGATGTTACACAGCTCATCGAATTCATTCTTGCACATAACTACTTTACTTTCAACAATGACATCTATCTCCAATGTTTGAGTACTGCTATGGGAAGTAAAATGGCACCCCAATATGCAAATTTATTTATGGCTGACCTGGAGGACAATTTCCTGAACAGCATATAACAAAAGCCAAACAGATATTACCGCTATATATTGATGATATCTTCATGATATAGACTGAAGGTGAACAAAATCTAAAACAATTTTTCTCATTTATCAACACTTTTCACCCACCTATCAAACTAAAAATGGAGTATTCGAGCACACGTCAACTTGCTAGACACTACAGTGTACATCAGGGATGATAAGCTTCACACGTCGATATACAGAAAACCGACTGACCGATGCAGCCATCTCCATAATTCCAGTTTTCACCCCCAACACACTAAACGAGCCATCATACACAGCCAGGCCATCAGATACCACCGAATATGTTCAGACCCAGAAGACAGATATAAACATCTCAAACACTGGCAGACTCCTTCCATAAGAAAGGTTACAAAGACAAAACCATTAACAGCAGCATAAACACAGCCTTGAAAACCCAAAGAGAAAATCTCCAATACACAGAGAAAAAAAAAAAACACGAGTACCTCTAGTCACCACATACAACCCAACACTAGAAGGGATCAAAAAGATAATCAAAGATTTACAACTCATTAAAACAGAGGATGAAACTCTAAAAAAAATATTCCAACAACCCCCATTATTGGCTTTCAGACAACCACCCAACCTCAGACAAACTAATCAGCAGGAAACTTCACTCTGATTTTAAAGTCACAAATAATGGAAGCAAACCCTGCAATAAAAAACGCTGCAAACTGTGCAACCAGATCAATCTAACCAAAAGCATCACACACACACACACAAATGGGACCTTCAATATCACGGGATCATACAGCTGTACCTCCAGCAATGTGGTGTACCTCATCCAATGCAACAGGTGTAGCAAAGGATCTTATGTTGGTAAAACAGGACAGAAGTTACAAGTGAGGATGAAATTGCACAGACATACCATCAAGGAACATAAGGAAGACAGTTTCTGTCATCGCATCCGTAGGAATTGCTCTGATGAAGCAGCCTATCATCTTGAAACAGATGACCTTTACAGAAGGTTTAGAAAGAGAGGCTACTCTCATAAGACAATTAGATGGGCACGGAAAAGAGCGTCATCATCAAAAATAGGGAAAATTTTATCCAACCAGTGGCATCCATGCCTCCCCCAGCGGATAAGTCTCCTGTCCGTATAACTCGATACGGATCACAATGGAATGAGGTCAGGTCTATCCTAACTAAACATTGGCATGTTTTGAGTAGAACTGATGAATTGTCGGGAATTATTAGCTCTTGCCCCTTATTGGTATCTAGGAGAGTTAGAAACCTCAGGAGACAATTTGGTCCATATAGAATTTGTTCGGACCCCGACGACCAATTGGCTACCAGATAGGTCTCATCCTCTGAGCGTGTTTCCCTGTGGACACTGTCATATTTGTCGTTTTGTAGAACCTATGGATAGTTTCACCGATGCGGATGGCAAAAAACGTACCCCATTAAACAGTTCATCGATTACAGTACCTCGAGGGCCCTATATATCCTTGAGTGCCCCTGCAAAAAAGCTCGATGTTGGGAAGACCAAGCGTCAATTGCGCACCCGCATCAGTAAAAATTTGGCCAACATAAATAATTATAAATATATATATCACACATACATACATACAGTGGGGACGGAAAGTATTCAGACCCCCTTAAATTTTTCACTCTGATCTATTGCAGCCATTTGCTAAAATCATTTAAGTTCATTTTTTTCCTCAATGTATACACAGCACCCCGTATTCCCGATCTTTCATCTCTCACTGTGCTGCTGTTATCACCGTTGTGTGATAAAGTTCATCAATCACCCCTTCCCCTCCTTCAGTCACCTGCTAGCCTATACCGCATGGTGATCAATTATCCTCTAATCCTTCACCTGCGCCTGCAAGCGCTTAAAAAATACAGCATCAGTCCATACAACACGGCCGGCTTGGTCTTTTTCTTATTGTTTTCTAAGGACTATTTTTGATGTGCCCCATTGTTGCTTGTCAATCTGTTATCGCATTGATACTGGCCATCGCGGTTTTTTGCATAGCATCTAATTAGTGCAAATGGTTGACTGGAGGTGTGCAAGTGGGTAATGTATGTAAACCAGAGTCCTTATTCTTTTATTTGATTTCTGACAACATTGTCTCAAACAGTTTTTATTATGGTGTAGTGAAGGTTGTTTTTTTTGTTGTGGAATTTTTATTGTATTAATAAACATTTTCTAGTTTGTGATAAGCATACACCGCTGTGCGTTTCCCTTTGGAGTTCATTTTTCTTGGTTACTCTTTATCCAAGGCCCCTTTTTCTGTTCATATGCTATATTATGGTTTTCCTACAAAAGTGGAGTTACCCATTAAGGTTTTGTACAGAGTAGGAAACCCCTGTAAGTTTTTTTGCCATCTTTCTCCAGTTGGAGAGAAGTCTTTATTTTCTGTCCCACCGAGACACCGGGATATTAAAAGAAAACCTCTTCAAAGCAATGGGGACTCCCCATTTAGAAAGTTGTCACCGGAACAGGTGTCCCCATTAAAATAAACCAGTCTTCTCCTGTTCAAAGATATTTTTTTGTACTGAACACACTGGTCGCAAAGAGAAAAATACTGACTTTTCCTACTAAGGAAACCTTTTACAATGCAACCCTGTCAGGGGTTTGTATATTCTTCACTCCACCTCTGCACACTGTATGCTTACCTTAGGGATTGGACCTGAATATATATTACACAGGTCTCAAGCCATTTTTCATTACCAAGGTTTACACGTGAGAACAAGATGGCTTTCTTCTCTGAGAATCTGCTGCAGAGATCAAAAAAAGGGTGTATGGGTCCCTTTTCCATTTCTTAATGTTAAAGGGAAAAGGTTTGTCCTTCCTGTATCAGGCTTTCCAGAACGTCTTCTTGCTCACAAAAAGTAAATCTCGGTGAGGATAAAGTGCTTGAGACCTGTGCAATATACATTATATAGGTCAAATCCCCAAGGTGAGCATACAGTGTTCACGGTGATGAGCACTTGATTTATGAACTCATGTGACTGTCTGTTGCTTTCACATCAACAAGTTAGACTTGGAGCACCATGGTTGTGGTATCAGCTACCACTATATTACAAAAGCATTGGGACGCCTGCCTTTACACGCACATGAATTTTAATGGTGTCAACAGTCTTAGTCCGTAGGGTTCAATGTTGAGCTGGCCCACCCTTTGCAGTTATAACTGCTTCAATTCCTCTGGGAAGGCTGTCCATAAGGTTTAGGAGTGGGTCTATGGGAACGTTTTACCATTCTTCCAGGAGTCCATTTGTGACGTCGGGCACGGATGTTGGGCGAGAAGACCTGGCTCGCAGTCTCCGCTCCAATTCACCCCAAAGGTGTTCTATCGGGTTGAGGTCAGGACTCTGTGCAGGCCCATTCATGTTCCTCCACCCCAAACTCACTCAGCCATGTCTTTATGGACCTCACTTTGTGCACTGGTGTGCAGTCATGTGGAACAGGAAGGGGCCATTGCCACAAAGTTAGGACCATAAAATTGTCCAAAATGTCTTGGTATGCTGATGTCTTAAGAGTTCTCTTCACTGGAACTAAGGGGCCAAGCCCAAACCCTGAAAAAACAACCCCACACCATAATCGCCTCTCTACCAAATGATTTGGATCAATGCACAAACAAGGTCCATAAAGACATGGATGAACGAGAATTGCTCCCGATTTTTCTTGCTGGGGGCCACCATTTTGTTGAAGCCCAGAGCAATGACTTCCTAATTGAAGACTTTAACCCTCGCCTTAGTCTTAAAAACTATAGGTCACTTTCTGCATTTAAAAACATTTACATTTCCAGCCTTGATCATATAGGTCTTGGCAAAAGTTAGAGAGGAACAGTGCTGAAGTTCACAGGCTGCATTGAGGGAGAAAGGTGAGAATATCACAAAAGAAAAAAGGCACTATCCTTGGGACTTGACATGTTTTGTATCCATTTACCCAACATCTACCCAACCCAACAACATCTTTTATAGCTTACCGAAAATTGGGTATTATACTGTGCTTGTGTGCCCTAAAATGTATTTAAGTGTTTTTCATCCTTAAAATTTCAGTTTAATAAAGGCTGTGCAAATAACATGCAACATAAAAAAAAATGTATACAACCACCATTTAATTATCAAGGACCTCTGCATTCAGAAAATATATAATTGTTTGGGGGTTCTAAAATTTTCTAGCAAAAAAAAAAAAAAAAGCCGATTTTAATATGCATGAGAAAAAAGTCAAAACTGCCCCAGATGGAAAATGGTTAAAGTGGTTAACCACTTCAGCCCCGGAAGGATTTACCCCCTTAATGACAGGCCATTTTTTGCGATACGGCACTGCGTCGCTTTACCTGACAATTGCGCGGGCATGCGACGTTGTACCCCAACAAAATTGATGTCCTTTTTTTCCCCACAGAGTTTTCTTTTTGAAAAAAAATAAAAAATAAAAAGTTTTACTTTCTGCTAGAATACACGAAAAAAAAAAATTAATTTTTTCATTAATTTAGGCTAATATGTATTCTGCTACATATTTTTGGTAAAAAAAAAATAAAAAAAAATCCCAAAAAGCGTATATTGATTGGTTTGCGCAAAAGTTATAGCACCTACCAAATAGGTTATGGATTTAGGGACTTTTAATTTTTTTATTGTTTTTACTGGTAATGGCGGCAATCTGTAATTTTTAGCGGAACTGCGACATTGCAGCGGAAAAATCTAACCCCAAGCGACACTTTTTAGTGACCAGCAACACCAATGCAGTGATCAGTGCTAAAAAAATGCACCTATCAAGGTATAAATGACACTGGCAGGGAAGGGGTTAACACTAGGGGGGCGATCAAGGGGTTACATGTGTTCCCTGGGTGTGTTCTAAATGTGTGCGAGATGGGCTTAGTGAGACAAAACAGATTGCTGTTCCTGATCACTAGGAACATCAGATCTCAATATTGTCCCCTGTAAGAACGGGGATTCGCCTTGTTTACATGAGGCAGAATGGGGATCTGCCTCTCTGTACCGCGATCGCGGGTCTGACCCACGCGCGCTCTCCCCCAGCACCCACACTATCGCATGCAAATATTGTGAATGTAAATATTTTATTATATCTTTTCATGTGACAACACTGAAGAAATGGCACTTTGCTACAATGTAATGTAGTGAGTGTACAGCTTATATAAATGTAAATTTGCTTTCCCCTCAAAATAACTCAAACAGCCATTAATGTCTAAACCACTGGCAACAAAAGTAAATGAAAATGTCAAAATTGGTCCCAATTAGCCATTTGCCCTCCCCGATGTCATGTGACTCGTTAGTGTTACAAGGTCTCAGGTGTGAATGGGGAGCAGGTGTGTTGAATTTGGTGTAATCGTTATCACTCTCTCATACTGGTCACTGGAAGTTCAACATGGCACCTCATGGGAAAGAACTCTCTAAAAGGATCAGAAAAAAAAAAGAAAAAAAAAAAAAGAAGATTTGTTGCTCAGATGGCCCAGGCTATAAGAAGATTGCCAAGACCCTGAAACTGAGCTGCAGCTCGGCGGCCAAGACCATACAGCGGTTTAATAGGACAGGTCTCGCCATGGTCGACCAAAGAAGTTGAGTGCACGTGCTCAGCGTCATATCCAGAAGTTGTCTTTGGGAAACAGACTTATGAGTGCTGCCAGCATTGCTCTAGGAGGTTGAAGGGGTCGGGGGGGGTCAGCCTGTCAGTGCTCAGACCATACGCCGCACACTGCATCAAATTTGTCTGCATGGCTGTCATCCCAGAAGGAAGCCTGCACGAATGCTGCCGGCACTGGGGAGCTACAGTTTATTGAGGGAACTATGAATGCCAACATGTACTGTGACATACCGAAGCAGAGCATGATCCCCTCTCTTCGGAGACTGGGCTGCAGGGCAGTATTCCAACATAATGACCCCAAACACACCTCCAAGAGGACCACTGCCTTGCTAAAGAAGCTGAGGGTAAAAGGTGATGGACTGGCCAAGCAGGTCTCCAGACCCAAACCCCATTGAGCATCTGTGGGGCATACTCAAACGGAAGGTGGAAGAGCGCAAGGTCTCCATCATCCACCAGCAACCTGTGAAGCTCTGCGAACTTCATGCCCAAGAGGGTTAAGGCAGTACTGGAAAATGACGGTGGCCACACAAAACAATGACACTTTGGGCCCAATTTGGACATTTTGACTTGGGGGTGTACTCACTTTTGTTGCCAGCGGTTTAGACATTAATGGCTGTGTGTTGAGTTATTTTGAAGGGACAGCAAATTTACACTGTTATACAAGCTGTACACTCATTACTTTACATTGTAGCAAAGTGTCATTTCTCCAGTGTTGTCACATGAAAAGATGTAATAAAATATTTACAAAATTGTGAGGGGTGTACTCACTTTTGTGAGAGACTGTATATATACAGTCAGGTCCATGCCTGATGGTCCAGGTATGCAGAAGGCGAACAGCAAGTGGTTAAGCCACTCAATGACTTTCCTACAATCACCTCTGCTATATTCAATAATGTCCCCAGTGCACGTGTTATTTTTTTATTTTTTTCTTAAAAGCGTCGCTGTGTACCTCATTTCATAGCACACATGTGACCGGTCGCCTCTCTCAGACAGCTACAGTGGATGGGGCTGAGAAACTCCCGCTGACGTCAGCCAGGAGCAGGCGAGAGGCGGCCAGTCACATGAGCACCTATAGGCGCTATGAATGAGGTACAGTCTTGTTTTTTTTTTTTTTTGTTTTTTTTTAAAACACATGCACTGGGGACATTTAATACACGGGTCTTCAAACTATGGCCCTCCAGTTGTTCAAGAACTACAATTCCCATCATGCCTAGCCATGTCTGTGAATATCAGTTTTACAATGCCTCATGGGATGTGTAGTTCCGCAACAGCTGGAGGGCCATAGTTTGAGAATCCCTGATTTAATATATCAGAGAGAATTGTAGCAATGTCATCGTGTTATGATAGCAGCAATAGGGGAGGGCTGGGGAGTGGACGGAGCTGACAGGCAGGGAGGGGAGGGGGGGGGAGAGGATGGAGGAGAGCTGCAGATGACGGAGGCACGTAAACTGACCACGGTGTCGGAGCTCAACAGCCGTGATAAACTGTGGTCAGTTTACAGGGGGGAGGGCATAGCCAGGCAGGATCAGCCAGTTATTTCAGGTGATAGAAGGGGCCAAGTAACACAGAACAAGCACTGTGCTCTATAACATGCTTTCAGGGAACAGGATCAATTTTTATTTTTTTTCAGGGTTACACACACACTATAAGGTTTGCATACACTTTAGGTCTGATGGCTGCACAAAAATGCATAAATAAAAAGAAAAGCATAACAGCATCTAAAGAAGAAATAAAAAAAATGTATTTGGGTACGTTTGCCCTAATTTGTGGCAATGTAAACAAATATAACATGCAAGGCTTAAAAGACAACCCATACAACATATCTTCACAAACAGGATTCATAAATAAGCCCACGTCAACAGCTCCCTTCTCTTTATGCATGTTTTCCAGAAGAACAAAAAGTTACGCAAAAAGGTTTGTAGAAACTAGTTTTGCAGTTCAGCATACATTAAAAGCATACATTTTTAGCACAGCACAGAAATTGATAGGGAATAAGGCTAAACTTGCATTTACAATTTATTTACATTATATACAGTGGAAGCTCGGTTTGCGAGTAACGCGGTTAACGAGCGTTTCACAAAACAAGCACTGTATTTCTAAAAATCCTAACTCGGTTTGCGAGCGTTGTCTCGCAAACTAGCAGGATTCAGGCCAAAAGCGGTGTGTAGTACTGCTTTGGGCCTAAAGGTGGGGGGCGCCGGAGCCGAACAGCGCCGATCGTCGGCGTTCGGAAATGCACGGAAAGGCACGAGGACAGTTTGGCTGACCTCGGCAAACGTGAACAGAGTCTTTCCAAGGTTTGCCGAGGTCAGCCGAAGTGTGCTCGGGCCTTTTTGGCTGTTTCCGAGGCTCTCCGGTGCCCCCCGCCTCTGGCCGCATGCGGTATTGCATCCCATAGAAGTCTATGTGGAACTAATTATTTTAGCTTCCATTGACTTCAATGGGAAAACTCATTTTGATATGCGAGTACATTGGATTACGAGCATAATCCTGGAACGCATTATGCTCGTAATCCGAGGTTCCACTGTATAACTTTTTCTTTTGTTTTTTTTTTTATCATCATCACAAAGAATGAGCAACCACCCCTGTGATATCATGAGCAGGGACAGGTTCTCTTTACTGAGACACCTGGGGCCTATTAGACCCCAGATCTCTCCTCTGCCCGTAAAAGCGTCTGATCAAAATCTAGATCAGATGCTTTTACAAGCCAGTAACCGTTTGTTTATATCTGAGCAAACTTGGAAGTGACAAAATCCTCGTAGCTTCCAGTTTCCTAGACCATAGGGATGATTGGGGAACTTTCAGGCCTAGGTCAGCTCTATGGTAAGCAAGAAAAAAAAAAAAACTAACAATTTCATTTGGGTACAGTGTTGCATGACCACACAATTGGCATTCGATGTTCGACAGCACTGAAAGCTTAAAATTGGCCTGGGCAGGAAGAGGGTGAAAGTGTCCGGTATTGAAAGGGTTAAAAAGTGCTTGTAAACCTCAGACATGAAAAATGAACAAAGCACATCCCATTATACCCGAATCCAAAGCACATAGTCTTGTTCCTCTCTGATCTCTCTAAAGTGATTGAAAAGCTTTTTTTTTTTATCTTATAAATAAAACAAAATATGTTCTGCTATTCTGCGGTGTGCAATGGTATTACACAGAGTTGCCCCTTACCTCATCTTCTGAGCTCCCCACTCCTATCATTTGTATGATTTGTTCCATAACAAGCCGTGTGTTAAGGGGGCACACGTTTGGGCAGACTCCCAAGCCAGGTTGTGTGTATCCATACACACACACACACACACAGTTTTGCTTGGACAGGCCCCCACTCCTTCCTTACAGAATTTGACTGGCAGCAACAGAAGCCTATGAGGGGAGAAAAGAGCTGCTGTCATGCATATCCCTGGAGTCAGAGGGGTGTCAGGTAAACATATGGTAGGGTGAACTGGTATTGAAGGTTTTTTACCTTAAATGCAAAGAAAGCATTGAGGTTAAAAACCTTTTGTGTATAGAACCATTTTAAGTAGACTCGTCAGCCTCCTGGGAAACAGCCTACCCCCTCTCAACCCACAACAGATGACTTAACTCTCAGCATCATGTTCCTCTGGGCCTGTGAAGAGAGGGTATGTCACTGTGCTCCAATCAGATTACACTCAGCTCTGTGCTCTAGCTCTGCAGTGTGTGACATCAGATCCCCATCCCCTGCATTCTGCTGTTGAGAAAAAAAATCCTTTCATCTGTGTTTGGTAGAGGACTGTACGGCAAGGGTCCCCAACCCGCGGGCCGCAGACCGGTACCAGTCTGTCTGTGGCCTGTTGATAGTCCAGACAGGACTATCATGGACCACGGTCACTGCTCGCCTCCTGCTGTACCACTTAGCCTGTATGTCCATTCTAGGGTATCAGCAGGGCAGGAGGAGCTGGAGATCTGGACAGAGAGAGTGGGATTCTTTTCATATTAACAAGCGGGTAATCACCATCTTGTTAACATGATGATAGGTTAAGCAGCTACGCCCTCTGTCCAGATCTGCACAGCTCCTCCCGCCCTCTGCTCTGCTGATAGGATGACATAGTCAGCAGGGCAGAAGGCCCAGAATAGGACACACCGGCTGATAATCGCCTCTGCCGAAGATGGGACTGTGCAGGGGAGGCAGAGATCGTGAAATCCCCTTTACATTAATGTGAAGGGGATGGGGCGCGGCGTTTGTCATAATTCACCCTGTCTGTACTGTGTTGGCAGATATCATGTCATCAGTTGTAAACTAGATTTAAACTCTACCTGGCCTAACAAAGGGTTAAACATTTAGAAGTACTGTATGTTAATGAGAGGTGGATTCAGCCAGTCTTCAGCCTATCTATTGAAGCAGATCACGTGGTTTATTTTTTTATTTTCCAATTCTTTAAGTCTGTCACCTTCTCCTAAGACAGGTAAAAAAAGTAAGCTTTTTTTTTTTAAAGGCATGCTGTGGGAACACATTAGAACACAAAAATAGCGGCTTTTTCTCAGATTTAAGTGCAAAAGTGGAAATACACTTCAAAATAAACACTTCACTCCCAGGTTTTAAATTCTAAGCCCTATGATTCATGTACACTAGCAGCTTCTAAAAACTTGAATTTAGGAGCTTTTGGCATTTTTTTGCCAAAGCTCCTAAACACAACTCCATAAAAGCCTATGCGCCAATGTACACATCGGCTTATAGCAGAGCTTAGGAGCTGCTGCAGTTAGGTGTGTCATGGATATGCAGTAATGTTTGTCAGCTTACCTCTCCATGTGTTCAGCTTAAGAGGCCAGTCACTCCCACTGCCAGCTTCCTTAACCAAAGACTTCATTAGTTGACAGATCGCTGTTCATACTTTGTATAAACAGACAGTCTCTTCTCCCCTCAAAGAACCTCAAACTGTGCGTTTACACACACACACACAGATCCCGGTGCTCGGTGTGTAACCAGCAATCGCGACCGCCGGGCACTCACATCGGATCTGGGAGCGAGCAGCGGGTGCGCGCCCCTAGTGACCACAGGGTGAAGCGACGTTACATAACGTCGTTTCGCCCAGCCGTGCCATTCTGCCGCAGTAAAACTGTGGCGGCTGGTCGGCAAGTGGTTAAGAGGTTATCGGGTGCATAAGGTCATCCTTGTTTGCCCCTCCTTCGCTCCTCTCCATTACCACGTTAGCTAAGTGAGGGAGAGAAACGGAGGGAGAAGAGAAAGGCTGGAATACTAGTCAGTACCAGTGTGCAAAGGTATATTTGCTTTGTAAGAATAACCCCTTCCCGCCGAGCGTACGCAGATGTGGGGGCTTTCGGGGGTTATACCAGGATGATCCCCGCAGCTGCAGGCATCATCCCGGTAACGTTTTGTAGAGCGGGCGATCGACTATCCGAGTATAACAAACACTAAAAGCCGCTAGGCTGTTATACCAGAGGAGCGGGAGGGGACGTCCCCTCCCGCAGCCTCCCGCCATTCTTACCGGGCCTCCCGATCCACCAGGAGGCCCGATCACCAATCCGCCGCCTCCGGCGGCTGCTGACAGTCTGGAACGAAGCCGTGGGTGGCTTCGTTCCAGCCTCCTAATTGTAAACGCGGAAGCGACGTCATGAGGTCACTTCCTGTTTACTCGGTCTGCCAATTGCGCCGGTTATAAAAAAATATAGAGTATTCAGAATCACCTAAAACGGCGATCTGAATACTTTGAAGTGCAAACGAAGGATCGGGGGTCTTTTAGACCCCCGATCCCTCCATAAAGAGTACCTGTCACCGCCTATTACTGTCACAAGGGATGTTTGCATTCCTTGTGACAGCAATAAAAGTGATCAAAAATTATTTTTTATTTTTAAACACAATTTATAAATATAAAAATAAATTAAATAAGAAAAAAAAAAAAATTTTTAAAAGCGCCCCGTCCCCGCGAGCTCGCGCAGCAAAGAAAACGCATACGGAAGTCGCGCCCGCATAAGTAAACGGTGTTCAATTCACACATGTGCGGTATCGCCGCGATCGTCAGAGCGAGAGCAATAATTCTAGCACTAGACCTCCTCTAACTTGGTAACCGTAAAAAAATATTTAAAGCGTCGCCTAAGGAGATTTTAGGTACCGTAGTTTGTCGCCATTCCACGAGTGCATGCAATTATAAAAGCGTGACATGTTTGGTATCTATTTACTCGGCGTAACATCATCTTTCACATTATACAAAAAATTGGGCTAACTTTACGGTGTGGTTTTTTTAAAATTCATGAAAGTGTCCCTTTTCCCAAAGAGGTGCGTTTAAAACACCGCTGCACAAATACCGTGTGATAAAAAATATTGCTACAATCACCATTTTATTCTCTAGATTCTCTGCTAAAAAAAATATATATATATATATAATGTTTGGGGGCTCTAAGTAATTTTCTAGCAAAAAATACAGATTTTAACTTGTAAACACCAAATGTCAAAAATAGGCTTAGTCATGAAAGGGATAAATCACCTCTAATGTTGGGTGTCCCAAGTTTGTAGATGTCATTGCAGTATGAAAAACTACGTTTAGTTTTTTACATTTTAGAAAGGGGTGCCTTGAGATTGTGCATCATTTTAAAGGGCGCCTTGACTGATAAAAAAAATGGATACACACTATTCTAAAAGTCACCATCTTCCCCCATTATCTTTATGGGAAACTCTTAGGAAAGGAGGAGGGAGAGGAGGGACGACGTTAACAACTGACCATGTGAATCAGTCTTATCCTCCTTAACCAACACAAAACAAAATCGATTCTACTTCATGGGCAAAGTAGCAATTTCCCATCCTGCTCCTCTGGAAAGGAGTAAGAATGGTAAGAGCCAAACAAAGTTGGCCTGGCAATGTTGTCATATTGATCAATATACATAGCAAGGGAGTTGGACTGCGTTTTTTGTATTCTGCTGAACATAATCACAAGGGACCCCTGAATCTTATGTTGGTGAAAAAACCAGCATGAGTGAAGCTCTCAGTTTATTGTTTATCCCCACAGTATTTATATTTCTCTTTTATGCAGAGAAGCCGTGAGGCATTTACCATGTGGCACTCATGTGCCAGTACCTAGGGAAGAAGGGTAAGGCTTCATGTACACATAGCCTTCTTTGACCGGCGGCCGCAAGAAACTGCAAAATGCTGCAAAAACACGCAGCGATTTTACCACGTTGTGGCTGGTCAAAACATTCCTATCCTAAATGCGATTCTTCTGCACTCCTGAGAGGGAGGTTGAAGCTCCCCTAACCACAGCAGCTCCTAAACTCTGGTAAAAGCCTGTGTGTACATGGACACAGGCTTTTATGTAGTTGAGTTTAGGAGCTTTGGCCAAAAAAAAAAAAAAAAAAAAATGCCAAAAGCTCCTAAATTGAAGTGTACATGAAGCCTTAGGATCGAAAGTACTTTGCCTCAAAAAAATTGATATTTTCCTTGATTTCTGCACATTTTGATTAAATTTAACCAAAGAACTGTGGCAGGAAGGGGGTACAGGAAGCCAAAAGGAGTCAAAGCCTTTTATGCATTTGGGAAACATGAAGCCATCTTTTCTTTTAACGTTTGGTCTGCACAGTTAGACATTCCTGCATTATGACTAAAATATGTACAGAAGGAGCGGAGCTTGTAGAAAAGGGTGTCATTCAGATCTGCCTAGGACAAAATGGTGTTTAAATACACCTTTGCTGATGGCCATACTGTGTTTAACAAATACAACAAGCAAACCTAATTCAAAAGGTTTAAACTATAAAACCAAAAGGTAACATGCCTAGCAAAACCTCTTGCTGCATTCATCTCACTTCTAACCCAGAGGTTGAGAAGAAAGTAGGATGGAGCCACCACTGCATATTCTGACACCAGTGGAAAGCTGCCTGAACCTGGAAAGCAAGTATTCATAGAATCAACAACCTTAAAAAAAAAACTTTTCTACTAATGCTCATCATGTATGCATGGTGAACTTAAACTAGTCCAAGAGGGAGGAGTGACCACCTACTTGTTCCATTTGGAGCAGGCAAGAGGCACATTTCTGCCACCTAACTAAAAGCCAATTGGCTGTCAGCATTAAGCAACAGTGCTTTGAGAGGGGTATCCCTGTTTTGGGGAGACTTCCCAATATTGAAGAGCATGCTGGCTGGTATCCACATGGCAATGGTTATGCACGTCTTGTTCCCTTTTCATGGAGATAGACACCATGCCCCATGTGCCAGGCTGGTTACTACTGGAGGTGGCAGTACACACTTTTCTTTACATTTATTAAGGAAATGAAAAAGTAAAAACAATGTTAAACTTACAAGTACTGAACTGGTGTTAAAGCACGTTTGACACACTTCATGGTCAAACATTGCATTTTTCATTTTTAAAAATTAAATGTCAGCAGCTACAAATACTGTAGCTGCTGACTTTTAATATAAGGACATTTACCTGTCCAGGGATCCAGCAATGTCCTCACCCGAACTGATTCTTCAATTGGCTTTGGGTGCAGGCTTCAGCATAGCAAGTAAGGGGAACAGGAAGTGAAGCCTTGCGACTTCACAGCCAGTTCCCTGCCACGCTATGCCTTGAAAATTGTCCCCCCCATAGTCTTTAGAGACCCGAGATGTGTCCCAGAAGACTTAGGAGGGGAAACCAGAAGTGGGAGCGGATGCCTGTCAAAACCAGCTACCCGCTCCCCACCCCTCCCAAAAAGTGCCAAATGTGGAAGGGGAGGGTACAAACAAGCAGAACTTCCCCTTTTGAGTGCAGCTCCGCTTTAAGATCTATTCAGTGAATTTGCAGAGAAGGTGACATTCAAGAACATGTTGCCAAATGTTCAGGAATGTATTTTTCGCCAGGGTAATAACTGGATGAAACCCTTATACACCTTGCTTATTTGTACTTAAAATTAAGTCCTGTTACTCTTGCAGGTAAACTAGTGGCCAAATAAAAAAAATTATTTTCATATTTAGGTTTGTGAAACCGAGTTATGAGAAGTTCCTGAAATCAAATGATAAAAATAAATGTTTACTTATAAAATGACAAAGTTAAGAGGTTGTAGTTTCTGTGGTCACCATTCTAGTTTCACTCAATGTTGATATTGTTTTAGTAAACACTTTGCATTACAATAACTTTTTGGCTTTTGAGTTTGCCCTGGCAAGGTTTAAAGCAAGCATTATTTGTCAGGATAAGCAGAACCTAGAAGAATCTGGAATGAAACAAGTACACATGAGGCATTGTTATAGCTGCAGTATAAGAGAGACCGAATATGAGAGCGTGAGTGTTATGAATAACATGAATCAAGGGCTGGGTTTTGTAGGGTAGGTATAAGACAATAGGAAGGAGATGGCTTACTAAAAAAGGTAGGGCAAGATCTTTAGCAATACACTAAATGTTCTCTACTAGCACCGAACAATAACCACAGCAGGTGGGTGTCCTAGGGTCCACGATTGCACACTTCCCTCTATGGGTCACACTCCGAATGCTTTCGTCCACCATGAATAGACAAAGTTACAGTAACTAGGCCATAAGTCGATCAGTGTTACATTAGTATTCTTCAAAGAGGTTCACCAGGACTGGTCCACGTCTTTCCCAAATTCTGTTTCACTGCTTCTTCCTAGACCTTCACTACTCAGCACCCTCTGTCTCTCACCACCCTTCATCAACCTGTTCCCTTGTAATTGCCCACATTACAGGTTATCCTTTATAGTGCATAAAAATGAATGGGATCTACACAACTGTTACATGTTGAATACGTTAACCTAATTTACAGAAAAGCCTCTCAATAGACAAATATGGCGCCCTATTAACATGGTAGTACAGGCATCACCCATTTATTACAATCTGAAATAACGCCAAGTACACTTGCTGAATTTTATATACAGCTTATGGCAATGGCGTATTTTCTGTTAATCTCACAATGTGGTCTCGTCTCCTTCGCTCGCCTCTCTGAAATCCTAGCTCACTCACTTTCTGGTTACATGGCAAGGTTTAGTGGTCATTCTTTCTAAACAAGAATATTTAGCCAGTGTTAGAGGCTGTACACATGTTCCCATTACAAAACTAAAATATTCATTTAAAAAAAAAAGGTTTTCATTTTCTGACAGCAGTACAGTTACAAGATCTTTAGCTTTGTATAGGAGTAGGTATTGGTTTCAAAGCCCTGTGAGAGATGCCTCAGAGGTTCCAACACCTCCACAGCTGCGGCAGATTCTTGTCCACCCAACAGCACCTGCAGCAGACCCCCTGACAAGCTGCTGCTGCAGATCAACATAAGCTGAATGGTGCCCTGAACTGCACTAGGCGAGTACAGTGTTGTGGATTGATTTCCACCTGACTTGACTTCTTCCCCACAGCTAATCTGACAACAGCCAAGAAGGAAATGGTTGATTCACAGCTGCAGCTTGTGAACACTTTCCCCAAGAAAGCCATGTGGAGCTGTGCTTTAACACTTCCCCAACCAATTCTCCCTAAGCTGAAAAGGCAGTGGATGGGGGTGCACATATACAGCTGCAAAAAGGATCCCCCTGGTCACATTTGGTGGGAATTACCACCGTGCTGTAACTGCCTCACAATGGCATGCAATGTATGCGGTTGCTGCGTTGTGGTACAATTTGTAACTTCTCCTCACTGCCTGTCCAACGACCTCTAAAAACGATCCTCTGAAGCTCAAGTAAACATGCCCTAAAGGGCAGTAGATTTTTTTTTTTTTAAACAGAGGAGGAGGAGAGATGTAGGCAACATACAAAACCCTCCCCCGTGGTTTTGTAAATCTTTGTGGACCTCCAAGCCCAGTGCATGTAGACAAGCAACAAAGCAAAAATAGGATGCCCAGATCTTGCCAGAATTTGTTACTTGATATCAGGGTGGATAAAAATCAATTTTATTTAAAAAAAAAAAAAAAAAAAAAAAAAAAAAAACACACATGAATAATTTAGTTTATTCAGCATGAAATGGAGCTTAGTTATGTAGCATGAGGCTGTATATTCTGCAATATTTATGTTTTTTGGTAAACTCATTCAATGAATCCAAGCTCTGCAAGCGGAGATAACATGCACTGCATTGATGCACACAATTTCACAGTAACCATGAGACAAAAAGTTCAGGAATATTCCTTTATCCCATTGTACACTACAAACTGTATGATTGAATCGGTTCCGATATTGCCGTTTTACTGACCCGACAGCTTATTATTCTAAATAGAATATTTGCAAACGAAGTTTCCTAACGACCAGCAAGAATAAGTCCTAACATTTAACCACTTACAGACCGGCCACTGTATATATATATATATATATATATATATATATATATATATATATATATATATATATATATATATATATATATATATATATATATATATATATATATATATATATATATATATATATATATATATATATATATATATATATATATATACATATACACATACACACACACACACACGTCATTACTTTGAAGATGATATCTCGGTAACGGCAGCAGCTGCTGCACAACCGAGGTATCCATCTTTAGGGCCGGTGGTTCTGTACACGATAATGGTGGTCTCTGCGGTGAGTTCGCCGCAAGATCACCGTTATCGGCGGCAGGAGAGGTGGCTTACCCCTCCTCCCTCCTGCTGCTCTCCGCCACTTACCGGAGCCGTCGGTAGTGGCGGAGGCGATCGGGTCCTTTCACTTTCTCAGTATGGAGACGAGTGAGGCTAAGATGGCCCCCACCCGTCTCCATACCATAGGACGGCGGAAGCGACATCATTACTTCAGCTCTGCCCATTTGTCTTAAAAAGGCACAATTTTTTTTGTGTCATTTTTTCAAACAACTTTTTTTTCTTTTTTTTTGCATTAAAGTCTAAATATGAGATCTGAGGATTTTGACCCCCGATCTCATATTTGAGAGGACCTGTCATGCTTTTTTCTATTACAAGGGATGTTTACATTCCTTGTAATAGGAATAAAAGTGATCCAAATTTTTTTAATTAAAAAAAGTGAAAAAATAAATAAAATAAGAAAAAAAAAATTTTTTTTAAAGCGCCCTGTCTCGGCGAGCTCGCGTGCAGAAGCGAACGCATACGTGATTAGCGCCCGCATATGAAACCGGTGGTCAAACCACACAAGTGAGGTGTCGCCGCGACTGGTAGAGCGAGAGCAATAATTCTAGCCCTAGACCTCCTCTGTAACGCAAAACATGCAACCTGTAGAATTTTTTAAACGTCGCCTATGGAAATTTTTAAGGGTAAAAGTTTGACGCCATTCCACGAGTGGGCGCAATTTTGAAGCGTGACATGTTGGGTATCAATTTACTTGGCATAACATTATATTTCACAATATAAAAAAAAATTTGGGCTAACTTTACTGTTGTCTTATTTTTTTATTCCAAAAAAGTGAATTTTTTCCAAAAAAAGTGCGCTTACAAGACCGCTGCGCAAATACGGTGCAAAAAAAAGTATTGCAATGACCGCCATTTTATTCTCTAGGGTGTTAGAAAAAAAAACAATATATAATGTGTGGGGGTTCTAAGTAATTTTCTAGCAAAAAAAAAAAAAAAAACTGTTTTAAACATGTAAACACCTAAAATCCAAAACAAGACTGGTCCTTAAGTGGTTAAAGAGCACCTGTCATTTCAGATGCATCATGGCAGCACCTGTTAGTGGGCATTCACTCACCTGCTGTCACCACGTCCCTCACCTTGTTGTGCCACCACTGCATCACCAGCCATCCCATTAAAGTGAATGGGACGGTTGGTGAGTCAACAGCGGGTCAGAGGAGACGCTGCAGGACAGAGATGACAATTGCTCTTTAAAAATGATGATTTAAAATAGAGTTGATTTAAATCAAGCCTTTTTATTAGCGATTTAAAATCGACTTGATTTAAATCAAATCCACCCTGCTTGCCATTGTTAAGAGAATCTTAATAGCCGACTTATGCAAACCAGTTTCCATTTTTGGTTTTACACACACACAAACCCCACTTTGGATTAAAAATGCAATATTGTAAGCTTTTTACGCACAGCAGCTTAGAATATAATGCAGCGTTTTATGCTTTTTACACAACATCTGGATGAGAAAAAAAAAAAAAAAATCAGATTAGCATAATCTTGCAATGTCTACATTTGGATAAAATGTATAGCTCACATTTTACACATTTTGGGTTCAGCCAAGTCGTGGGATTTACCACAGGAGTTAGACTAGTCAATGTAGTTTAAACCAAGACATTGGAGCTTAGTTCAAGAGAACAGTAGAAAACAGGTGATAATTGTCATTACAAAAAGGTTATAATTTTGTGGACCCAACTTGCAATACCAAGAAAGGATACTCGAGCAGGGGTCGCAACTAAATTCATAGGCCTTTAAAAAAGGGCATTTATTTAAATTCCACTCCAATGCACTCGCTCAACAGAAAGAAAACATGGCATTAAAAAAAAAAAAGGGTACCAAAATGAATGGACTGCAAAATGCAATGAGTTGTTAACCAAAAGTTGGACCTAAAGTTAGTGCAACCCTTACACAGGATTACCACAGGTATTGTGTTAGATACGCATTTTCTTTTCCTCAATTGATGTCCCTTCGACTCCAAGGGAATTATTTTAAGGGTGATCCTGGAAAATTTTTCACTCACAGATCCAATGGTCACAGATGGTCTTGGGAGATGCTTGCTGACAGACAATACAACACCATATCACAAATTTTTATGTTACAGTGCTTTAAATTTCTACTGTTTACAGCATTTAGCAGGGATTTCCAAGTTTCAGTGACTTGCAGCTTACATTATAAAAAGGTAACAAAATAGTAAAAAGTTCTACTAGCATTATGTGTAGTGCTTTGGGTTTCTCACAAATCTACTTTGATGGAGCCTTAATAGGCAATAGAACAATTTGATAACCTGTGCACTTCGTTACTAAAGCTTCACTAGCTGTAGTACTTGCAGGAACCACATATTCACTTGCCAATGTCTTTATTTAGAATAAAAAACATTTCAGAAAGTTTAAGGTTATGAAATACAGTTGTTAAGTGCACCCACCATTTTGTAAAAAAGCATGCTGCTATGTAGAAAGGAGATCTTGTAGACAGACATTTTATTGGGTTTTTTTTCAGAATTAAAGATTACTAATTATCGCATGTGTGCAGTTTAAGGAGTTCATAAGGCAGATAGCTACACATCATCTTTTCTGTGGGGCAACAATCAAAGGTGTAAGATGTGGGAGAGCTGTGCATATTTAGACATCTGCCATCTAAAGCACCTGGACCAATAAGATGACAGGTATCATCGAATAACACATGGTATGCATGGGAGCCAACAGGTACAGACTTGTCCAAAGGTTTTTCTCGCAAACACGCTATGAAAGCTGGGTTTCTAAAGTCTAGGACTACAAAACAGCACATGTACTGTAGGTAACCTGAAAGCACTGGCTGGGCAATAACTGCGTGCACAGTTGGTGACGTCTAAATAGGTCAACAAGGCCACTAGACAAGACTATCAGGAGGCAAGTACTTGAGCAGCTTGCTAACCATTTTCTGTACATGTCCATGGTATTACTGGGTTTGAGGTTTACATAACCTTGGAAAAAAAAAAATAAAAAAATTGCATACCAGCACAGGAGACCTTATTATTTCTAAGGTTGCTGTAGTAACATTCTGTGGGAACTTTTGCTGGCAAGGAGATTACTTCTAGTTAGATCATTGAATCAGGGAGTTGACCAAGATCAAATATGGAAAGCTACTAAGTTAACACAACATTCACAATTATGGAAAGGTATCCATTCTCACTCATTTACATGGGACTGACATTAAGCGTTCACCATTCACATCAGTTCCTAGTTAATATAGGGAATATGGGAAAGATGAAAATTTAGCCACTGGTGATGTCATTTCCACAAAAAAGTTAGTAATCCTTGGATTAAAGTTTAAAAAGTCAGGAGTGTAGCCACATTGTTTCTTGGGAGTTAATAAGCACAGAATGTGGATGTATTTTCCTGGTCCGGCATCTGAGTACTGAGAGGCAGAGGGAGACTGATGGCTTGGAATGTTGGCAGCTTTCTTTTCCAGGAGGCCTGTTTACAGATTTTTTTTTTTTCTATTTTTTTAAAAACACACCAAACTGTACTATAGAGAAGTGCATTAATATGAAGAGCTTTTCGATTGAAATAAGATTTTTGCACTTGCCTGTGAATTGAAGAAATTATTTTCTTATTATAATATATTTATTTATTTATTTATTATGTGTACTTCAGGCCCATACTTTAAAAAGACATTGATCAATGTGTTGTCACCATCCTAAGTGGATTAGGACAACTCATGAAACTGGATGATGATTTTGAAGTACAAGCAGGTATTGTAATGGAAAAGATTTAAACAAAAAGGGTACAAAAATAGGAGGGTTTGAAAAAAGAAAAAAAAAAAAAAAAAAAAGGGTGGTAAAGAATATGAAAAAGAAAAGATTTGTTGAAAGATTCAGTGGAAACCAGGGGGGGGGGGGGGGGGGGGGGGAAGAGGTTTAATATAGTATTTAGCTGACAAAAACACCCCTAAAAAATTTCCTATCAATTACTTACTGTAATTTTCCTTTCCAGATAGACTCCATGGCAGCATACGTGTGGTTAACCCGGCCTCCCCTATAGGACCCCTCTCCAATACATTTTTGCTCCAAGCCAGCAGCCGTGTTCCATAGCTAGCCTACTCCAGACATTTGGGAGGGAACTCCTGCTGCCATGGCGTCTATCAGGAAAGGAAAATTACAGTAAGTATTTGATAGGACATTTTCAGTCTCTCAGACTCCATGGCAGCATATGTGTGGGGAAACTCACCGTACACACCCGGGTGGGCAAAATGTTGAGCAAAGAAAGTTTTTGTCATCAACTGACAGTACTTGTAAACCAAAATTAACTGAATATAGGGAAGCTGGTTCAACACAGTAATGGGACACAAAACGTGTTCATAGACAAAGAAGAAGCCACCCTGCAAATTAATTTGGGAGCTACATGATGCAAAGCTGTTTAAGATGTAGACCCACTCCTGGTCGGGTGAGCAGACACTACCTTCAAAAGGAACACACACACACCGTGGAATGGATTTTTTATAAGTTTTTTGTATGTAATTATTAGTGGATTAAATTAGGAAAAATAAGGCAGAGCCATTACCCTTAAGTTTAGTGTTATTTTTATTTGGTACGTGTGAGGTATCTCTGTGAACATTGGAGTGGAGTGAAAGCAATAATGGTACGGCCATATGTCATGATTAACTTTAACCTTATAACCTGCAAAGGCTTTTAAAGTGTCACATATGAATTGTTTGATACCATAGTATGTTGCCATTTCACTGTCATGAGCAATTTTAATCTATATACTCAAGATCATCTTTTTTATTTTACCAAAAAAAATGGGTACTCTGTGTGTGCTAAAATTCATTTAAGTGTATTTTTTCCTGAACATTTGCATTTGATAAATGGCTGCACAAATATCACATGACATAAAAATTGCAACATCTACCATTTCATTCTCCAGGGCCTCTTCTTTCAGGGGTCCATATAACTATTCTAGCAAGATCATTTTAATATGTAGGGAAAAAAATGTTTCAAAATTGCCACGGACAGTGAGTAGTTAAAATAGTACGTCAACCGGGTGATCAATGTACAGCAGATAAAATAAGTATTGAACATGTCACCATTTTTCTAGGTAACTATATTTCTAAAGGTGCTATTGACATGAAATTTTCACCACAGCAACCCATGCAATACATACATACATACAAAAAGAAATCAGAAACAAATAAGTTCAGAAATTGAGTGCGTAATAAAATGGAATAGTGAAAGAGGAAATGTCACCAGCACACTAGTATCTCCAAAAACTTTAATCACATAGTGTCAAAAAAAGCAATGGAATGACACAAACTACATTCAATAGGCGTTCAGGGCAAAATGGTTTAGAAATGGAAAATATGTAGGTTAGAGGAAAGTACCATGTAAAGCTGCCGGGGCTCAGGAGATCAACGCTCCTGGAAGTGTCAGTAAACGGTTATGGGAAAAAGGTAATCATTTCCTTTTTTTGTTTTTAAAAAGGTATCACAACTTAACATTAATTTGCATAATTTGAAAAACTTGTATAGTATAGCATCAGCCTGGAAAGGATGCTTTGATCAACAAAAATGGAGTCACACTTTAAATGCATTTAAGTGTTACTCAAAGACAAGCACAGCTTCTTAAAAAAAAAAAAACCCACACACCACATTACAGTTTTGGAAAATTGTATAAACAGAAAGTGCAATATAATGTAATAGTCCGCTCCTTGCCTTCTCCCCTCATTTATAGAGCAGGTTTCAAGGGAGCAAAAGCACCATCTGTGATCAGCAGGGAATAACAGCCACACACAGCAATATTCATGCATAGCCTTTCGCTTCAAGGAAGCAATCTGCACAGGACCCTACGATTGAAAATAAGTGAAAATGTAATATTACACACACACACACACACACACACAATAAAAGCATATTAATTTAGTCAAAAAAAAAGTAAAAAGAAAACCTTAAAATGATCGACTAGTAAAATAATGTGCATTGTAAATAAAAAATAAATAAATCAAATGGCTACATTAACATTAATCCTTTCATGTGTTATTGCTTAACATTCCAGCCTACAAAATCCAGCTATAACTGAGGATTTACAGTGGTTACATTCTTTTTCTGCATGTACTATATTGTCGTGCATGGAAGAAAAATGCATGTACCCACATGCCATTAGGAATATGTGATGTGCATTTCTGAGCCATGTTCGGGTATGCGATCCCAACAATTCATATACTGTATACACACACACATATATGGAGTATGTAAAAAAATAATAATATGAGAGAGAGAGAGAGAGAGAGAGAGAGAGAGAGAGAGAGAGAGAGAGAGAGAGAGAGACAGAGACAGAGACAGAGAGAGAGAGAGAGAGAGAGAGAGAGAGAGAGAGAGAGAGAGAGAGAGAGAGAGACAGAGAGAGAGAGAGACAGAGAGAGAGAGACAGAGAGAGAGACAGAGAGAGAGAGACAGAGAGAGAGAGACAGAGAGAGAGAGACAGAGAGACAGAGAGAGAGAGAGAGAGAGAGAGACAGAGACAGAGACAGAGACAGAGACAGAGACAGAGACAGAGACAGAGAGATTTTATTAACAATAGAAAATATATCAAAATGTTTAAACTGAGAAAATTTACCATCTAAAAAAAAAAAAAAAAATGTAATTCTGAAATAGACGGCAGCAACAAGTCTTAAAAAGGTCGAGACAGGGCAACAAAATGCTGGCAAAGTAAGTGATACTAACAAGAAAGGGCTGACAGAACATTTTGTAACCAACTAGGTTAATTTGCAAGAGATTAGTAACATGATTAGGTGTAAAAAAAAAAATCAAATAAAAATGCATCTTAGAGAGAGTCAAGATGGGCAGAGGTTCACCAATCTGTGAAAAGCTGCATCTAAAAATTGTCAAACAATTTCAGAATGTTTTTCAATGTAAAATGTCAAAAAAATGACAATAAAAACAGACATTATTCTGTGATGGACCTTACTGCATGGGCTCAGGTATACTTCCAAAAATCACTGTCTAAACAGTTCATCATGCCACCCAAAAATGCAAAATAAAGCTCTATGATGCAAAGAAGAAGCCATATCTGAACATGATCCAGAAATGCTGCCGTCTCCTCTGAACAAAAGCTTGCTTAAAATGGTCTGTTGCAAAATGGAAAACTGTTCTGTGGTCAGACGAATTGAAAATTTTGTAATTTTTTGGTAACCATGGGTGCCATGTCCGTTGATCTAAAGAGGAGAGGGACCTTCTAGCTTGTTATCAGCTAAAGCCTGCATCCCTGATGGTACTGCATCTATGACAACATGGCTTTATAGTAAGAGAGTCTGGGTGATTAACTGGACTGCCTGTAGTCCAGGCCTTTCACAAATTTAAAATATTTGGCGCATCTTGAAATGAAAAACACAACAAAAATGACCCAGGACTGTTAAAACAGTAAGTATCATATACTGTATATGGCAGGAACGGGAAAACATTCTTCTCCCCAAACTCCAGAAAATGGTCTCCAGACGTTTACAGGATGTTGGTAAAAGAAGAAGGGATACTACGCTGTGGTAAACATTGCCCTGTCCCAAATTTATTTTTTATTCATTTTTAAGAGGTGTTCCTACCAAGTGATACTAAAGTCTTTTTTTCTTTTTTTTTTCTTTTTTTTTTGTGTAAAGATAACATGTCATAGTTACCTGCTGCTCTGTGTAGTGGTTTTCAACAGGGCAGCCCAGACCATCTTCTTCTGGGGTCCCTCTTCGTTATTACTTGCTCCTCCCTCCTGTTGAGTGCTCCTACAGCAAGCAGCTTACTATGGGGGCACCTGAACCGAGCCAGAGCTCCGTGTATCAAGACACGGAGCTGTGGCCTGGCCCCCCAACCTCTCTCCTCATTTGGCTCACTGGATTTGACCGACAGCATCGGGAGCCAATGGTGCTTCACTGCTGTCTCAGCCAATGTCCCAGACAGCAGAGCCCACCCAGGTGTTACAACAGCAAATTAGGAAATCAGGCCAATCAGGAAGTGGGTCTGATACCAGTCACCCGATTGAAAAGACAGGTGATCCCATTGGACACCTAGGAGGAGGGTGGGGGGGGGGGGAGAGGGAGGGAGGGAGGGAAGGAGGAGGAGAGGGAGGAGGAGAGGGAGGGAGGGAAGGAGGAGAGGGAGGGGAGGCACAGGAGCCGCTACCCGATGCTCCTCGATGTCTGCTGCTGCCCAATCCCCGCTGCCTGCCGCCTAGATGGGATAAGTAGACCAACTGGCAGACAGCGAGCAGTGGGGGTGGTGGTGATCGTTTGCTGCCCCCCCAAACAAAAAAACATGAGCCGCCACTGCATCTGACCACAGCACCTTCTCCCAATCCTTCTCAGAATCATTTAGAGTTGGCATCACTGTACATGTGCCTTCTTGAGGAGGGGAGTCACCATGTTTGGAAGAAGAAAAATGCTGACTATGACCCTAAGAACACCATCCCAACAGTCAAACACAGGTGGAAACATTATGCTTTGGAGTGGTTTCTCTGCTAAAGGTGCGGGTTGGAGCCAAACTGTGTGTCAAAAGGACACACAAGCCTATACAAGTGCTCCCATAGCAATCGACTTGCTATGAGGGCACTCAGAGGGAGAGACAAGCATCAACGGGGGACTCGAAAAGAGGAGGATTGGGGATTTTCTGTGCAAAACCATTGCACAGAGCACATTAGTATGACAGGTTTATTATTTTTTGAAAAAATAAAAATGTTTTCCTTTAGAATCACTTTAATACACCAGGCCCTCTGCAAACTGGATAACACTAGTAGGCGTAGAAAAAAAGTATTGAATGTGATTTTTACCAAACATTCAATTGGTAGTCACTGTCATTTAAAAACACATTCACTGTGAATATTCTAGGTGCACAAACACACAAAATCACAGCAGACCCTAAAGAAAAAAAAAAAAATACACAGGCCTAAAAAGGAAGGGCTTACTTACTTAAAACTGCAATACAGTAGTGTGAAAAACTATAAGGCACTTGAAATATAAAAAGTGTTTAAGGAGGAAGTAAACCCCGATGGGTTTTACTGCCTCTTTATTTCCCTGCAAAGGTAAAGCATAATGGGCTACTATGCACCGAATAGTAGCCCATTATGTGTCACTTACAGTGGGGCAAAAAAGTATTTAGTCAGCCACCAATTGTGCAAGTTCTCCCACTTAAAAAGATGAGAGGCCTGTAATTGTCATCATAGGTATACCTCAACTATGAGAGACAAAATGTGGAAACAAATCCAGACAATCACATTATCGGATTTTTGAAAGAATTTATTTGCAAATTATGGTGCAAAATAAGTTTGGTAACCCACAAACAAGATTTTTGGCTCTCACAGACCTGTATGTTCTTCTTTAAGAGGCTCCTCTGTCCTCCACTCATTACCTGTATTAAATGGCACCTGTTTGAACTTATTAGTATAAAAGTCACCTGTCCACAACCTCAAACAGTCACACTCCAAACTACACTATGGTGAAGACCAAAGAGCTGTCAAAGGACACCAGAAACAAAATTGTAGACCTGCACCAGGCTGGGAAGACTGAATCTGCAATAGGCAAGCAGCTTGGTGTGAAGAAATCAACTGTGGGAGCAATAATTAGAAAATGGAAGACATACAAGACCACTGATCTTACTCGATCTGGGGCTTCGCGCAAGATCTCACCTAGTGGGGTCAAAATGATCACAAGAACGGTGAGCAAAAATCCCAGAACCACACGGGGGGACCTAGTGAATGACCTGCAGAGAGCAGTCTGCAATGAAAACGAAGCCTGCAATGTCATAGCTGTCCCCACTAGCAGCGAGCGTCCATCTTCACCCCTCTTCCTTCAGGGGCTGCGAACTCCGGCTCTGCGACTGGCCAGAGTCACAGGACATCACGGCATGACCCCCTTTAGAAACGGCATGATCTGCCCTTTCTAAAGTGTGCATGCGCCGTAGACATCGGCGCACGGCATTGTTGCAAAATATCTCCTAAACCGTGGAGGTTTAGGAGATATTTCCAGCACCTACAGGTAAACCTTAATATAGGCTTACCTGTAGGTAAAAAAGTGGTTGTACGGTGACTTGTAGCTGGAGGGGAGGGGTCTGCACATGGCCAGGTGAGGGAGTGAGAGACACAAGCTCCCGGCCCCAGCCTGCTCCTTATGAGGCTGATTAACTGACCGACATGCTAGCAGTGTTTCAGGATTAGTCTGGTGAGACCTCAAGGCTATCTCTTGGTGAGACTACAGCGGTATGAACTCGGGGAGACAGAGGGAGACGAGAACCGCACGCAAAGCAGCCCAGCTGGTCCGGCTTCCCAGAGAGAGGGAGTTGCAGCCAGAGATCCACCGGTACTTCCCCACGGTACAGGGTGCAGGACTTGAACCCAGAAGTGAGAGAGGGAAGGCAAACGTGCTGCTGCAGCCTAGGGAGACTACACCTATGCAGCCAGCCCAAGGACAGATGTCCGTGAGAACTAGCATGGAAGCGCTACAGACTATCCCACAGAGCCCCAGAACGTTGGCTGCGGTAGCGGGGGCTACACCTATGATCCCCCTACCTGGGGAGAAGGAAGCAGAGGGGTTGAAAATGGAGGACCTAAAGACACTTATACAGGCTCTCCCCACACGGGCAGACATAGAAACCCTTATTGGAAAAGTGGAGGATGCACACCGTAAGGAACTGGAGCTGGTCCGGGGTGAACTACAAATGCTAGTGGAGCGCGTGACGGATGGGGAGAGTGCATATCAAAGCCTGGAACAGTGAGTGAGCATACTGGAGAGAGATAGTTACACTCAAAAAAGAGACTTCAGTGGCGCTACAGCTACAGTTGGAGGACCTCGAAGATCGGAGTAGACGCAACAATGTGCGCTTGCGAGGAATCCCAGAGGCATTAGACCAGGAAAACCTACAGGACATGGTAAAATCTATTTTTGAAAATATACTAAAAGACGCTATGCCTTTAAATTTGGAACTTGATAGAGTTCATAGAGCATTAGGCCCAAAATCCAAGGACATTAATCGCCCCCGGGACGTGGTGTGTCGTTTGCATTATTTCGCACATAGGGAGGCCATTCTGCGGAAAGCCTGGGAGACAGGAACAATTGACTTTAAGGGGGGCCAGGTGAAAATTCTACCAGACCTATCAAGAGCTACATTGCAGCGCAGAGCCCTACTACGCCCATTATTAGATTATATGAGACTGGAGTGGGACACATCGGTGGAGGTTCCCAATTTCAGTGCTGATAAAAAAGGGCACTCTATCTTTCTGGTTGCGTTCCAGAGCAGACTTATCAGACCTCTTTTCGTTTCTGGGTGTTGATCCATTTGAGGTTCCAGACTGGTTGCAGTTGGTCCCAAGAGTGCCCAGAAAGTAGAGAGAACATAGTATCATAAACAGGAAAGTGAAACTGTGAATATAACGGAGGGGAGATTCGGAGGAGAAGCTGGAAGAATGAAACCAGGGGGCTGTTTTTTTTTTTTGTTTTTCTTTTTTTCACTAGACCCCCTGTGGGGTTTTGTTTTTTTTGTTTTGGGGGGTATTGGGCGGTCCCATCTCACTCATCATTCCCTTTTCTGAGTGGGGGACCTCCCTCCCCCTTGACGATGGAGGGGGAGGGAGTCATACAGATCCTTGGGTTTTTTTTGTTTTTTTGTTTTTGTTTTTTTTTTTCTATTTTATATATAAGTATACACATAAGTATATGCCAATTCCTTCTTTTCTCCAGCAGATGTATTGGACTGAACTATGGGACTTATAAGTCGGGCTGGAAATGTTTATGTTTTGAATTTTTATTACTTTATTATTCTAATGTATTGATGACAAGACAGGTCATATGGTGGATATATAGAGTATCTGGGATGTGCTGGAGAGGGGGGGGGGGGGGGGGGTAAAGGGGTAGGGGGTAGGAGGGATTGTACGAGATAGCATAAGGATCACCATACCTTCCCTGGGAGGGAAGGGGATATATAGATCCTCGTTTTATTAATACATAAGTATATGCCACTCCCTTCTTTCTTTCCTCTAACAGGGGTACTGAACTGAATATTTGGATTCATGTTATAAGCCTAGATGGAAATGTTCTTTGTTGTTTGAATTCTTATCCAACTTCTTTTTTGTTGACGATAAGAAAGGTGTTATGATGGTTGAATAGAGGATCTGGGGTGCACTGGAGGGAAGGGGGGGGGGGGGGGGTAGAGGAGTAGGGAGTAGAGGGGACTGCACGAGACAGCACAAGGAAAACTACACCTAATATATGAAAAAGGAAGGCCATACAACACAGCCCTCCCCGTATCTTTATCCATGCGGGTTTTAGCTACACACATATGCACGGAGTATCGCACCCTTTTTTTACATTTTTTTTTCCACTAGACCCCCTGTGGGGTTTTATTTATTTATGTTTGTTTTGTTTTTTGTTTTTTTATTGCACTAAAACCCCCGTGTGTTTTTTCTCACATTTTTTTTCTCTTTTCTTTTTTTTGCACTAGACCCCCTGTGGGTTTTTTCACTAGACCCCATGTGGGTCTTTTTTTGTGCGTGATCTCCTGTGGTTTTTTTTTTTTTTCTTTTGTTCACTAGACCCCCTGTGGGTTTTTTCACTAGATCCCTTGTAGACTTTTTTTTTTTTGCACTAGACCCCCTGGGGGTATTTTTCACTTTTTTCTCTTTTCTTTTTTTGCACTAGACCCCCTGTGGGTTTTTTTTTTTTTTTTTTTTTTTCTAGACCCCATGTGCGTCTTTTTACTAGATCCCCTGTGGGTTTTTTTTTGTACTTGACCCCCTGCGTGTTTTTTTTTTCCTTTCTTTTTCTCATTTTTTTTCTTGCACTAGATCCCCCGTGGGGTTGTTTTATTTTTCAGTTTTGGTGTTTGAAGATTAGATAAAAGGGAATTAGTAACACAGACTTGGTAGAGCCGACACTAAGACACAAAGGAACACAACACATATGTACAAGAGAACAATAATAAAGATAATCACTAAAAGGAGAGGTTTTTATTTCATAGTCACCTACTTAATTTATAGATTTATAAATAGACACAAAGGGGAGGTTGCATGGAATTGGCAGAGGGAAGGCTAAAAGAGCAGAAGCTAGCAAATAATGGAGTAGGATAACAGAAGGGCCTGAGAAGTGACATTAGAGAGTAGCAGGAATGTGTTGTTAGGGAGAGGGACAGGCTGAAGGGGTATAGGAAGGGGGGGGGGGTGCCTTTTTTTTTGTTTTGTTTTTTTTGTTTTTTCTTTTCTTTTTTTTTGTTTAGGGGAGGGTTATTATGTAGTTGACATATTTCTCTGTGGAAGTAGACAAGGTGGAGACGAGGGTGGGGGACACTATAGGGCACTATACCCCATGACATATTGCAGCGATGGAGGGAAACGCTTCTCCCCGGACCCTCCTCCTTTGAGGGCGGTATGTTGATATAAGTTTCACTTTCATAAAGATCATATGAAATAGAGCAATGGGCAAGAAATTAATAATATAGAACGGTGGAGAATATAAATGTACAGGTATTGATTTAGCGATATAAACACATATTGAGGAGATGATATAAGGAGCAGGAGTGGGAGGGAGGTCCGGGAGCTCCCCTCCCGGGTTCATGCGCAATCAATCCCCCATAGTAGGTTAGTACTCACTTAGGGTAGGGGGAGTTGAGTGCGTTAAGAAAGATACTCTTTTATCCCTTCATCTGTCAGAGGGAGATACGGGGGGAGGGGGGGGGGGGGGGGAGTAAACCCCACGTAACACATTAGGGTTATTAGAACCCTTTTTGTTCTTTTTTTTCTTATTGTTCCTTTTTCTTTCTCATTCCTTTTTTTCTTTCTTTTCTGTTGCTTTTTGGTGGGGGGATGGAGGCTTTAAAGGTCACTTCTTTAAATGCGAAAGGGCTTAATGTACCGGAGAAAAGGAAGATTTTAATGCAAGATTTGAAACGCTCACACTCGGATGTGGCGTACATTCAGGAAACCCAGTTCAGAGAGGGTAAGGTACCAATTCTTAAGAACAACTTCTACCCCTATGCATATCATGCATTTAATAGGGCAGCTAAATCAAGAGGGGTCTCTATATTGGTTTCAAGACGAATTTCCTGGACATTAATAGACAAAAAAACAGATATAGAGGGCAGATTTCTGTTCCTCAAAAGGGATGATGGGTGGCATAAAAGTGACTTTGGCCACGATATATGCCCCCAATAATAATCAAGATCAATTTATCTGCGCTACTATTAATAAGCTGATGAAATTCACTGACGGTAAACTTATCTTGGGGGGTGATTTTAAATCTTCCCCTAGACCCGAAGATGGATACATCAGGGGGAAGCTCCTCGGTAGCTACAGGTCTACGTAAACGAGTCTTACAAATATTGCATAATCACCAACTTACTGATGTGTGGAGAGCGTATCACCCTGACGAAAGAGACTACACCTTCTATTCAGTGCCACAAAGCATATTCTAGAATTGACTTATTTTTCACTCCACAGAGTATGTTAACGGCGGTTAAAGAGGTGGCGATAGGGAGTATCACATGGTCAGACCATGCCCCGGTCTCACCGACATTAACTATGAATGAGTATTCCTCTGACAAGAGGAGACAGTGGCGATTAAATGAGAGTTTGATGGAAGATAAGATGGTGGTTGAGGACGTTAAGGAATTGCAGTATTATTTTCAATATAATACTGTAGAGGAGACAGATGCAGGGATAATTTGGGAAGCGCACAAAGCGGTAATAAGAGGGGTACTCATTAAGCATGGGTCCAGAATAAAAAAGGAAAGGGAGGCCCAATTGACCCAATTACTGACAGATATACAGATGTTAGAGTCCCAACATAAACAGAACACGAGGTGCAATGGGGAGACAGAACTCCTTAAATTGCGTAGACAAGTGACAGAGTTACTCCAACATAGAGCTAAAGCAGCACTTCAGAGATGCCGGAAATATTATTATGAGACAGGAGACAAATGCGGCCGTTCACTGGCTAGAGCTTTACAGGAACAGAGGACTCAATCCTATGTCCCCCACTTAGTGGACCCCGAAGGTAGAAAAGTACACCTTCCCTCCCAGATTGTCTCGACCTTTCGTACATTTTACCAATCTTTATATAATTTGCCTACCAGATCACAACCTCAAAATATCATGGAGGAATATATTTCCTCTTCAGGTATTTCTCAATTGACAGAGCAGATTCGAGAAGAGTTGGACGTTGCTATTACCTTAGAGGAATTGCAAGAGGCCATCAAGACATCCAAACCAGGGAAAGCTCCGGGTCCGGATGGCTTTACACATAAATACTACCAGATATTTTTCCCTCAGTTGGGTAAGCAGATGGTACAAACATTTAATGCAATGGGACACGGGACAGGATTTACTCCAGAAACCCTGAAAGCACATATCACCGTTATTCCGAAGGATAAGGACCTATCAATATGTAGCAGCTATACAAAACAATATGGGGGGGTAGCGGTACCCGATATGCAGAAATATTATCAGGCGGCTCATATGGCGCGACTAGTAGACTGGTGTAGGCATGCAAGCTTTAAAATATGGCCAAAAATCGAGCAATCACAGTGTGAGGTCCCATTGCGTCGTGCGGTTTGGTGCTATGGAGACCTGAGTTCAGCTCTCAAAAAGCACCCAACCTTGGGCCCTACCCTGCGTATTTGCTCCTGAATATGTTCCACCACTTTATTATCATCTGTCAACTCCCCCCTGTAGTCTATTGTAGGGAATCCTCTTTTCCCTCCGGGACTACAGGAGGGACCCTTCAGGAAACTTTCAGACTCACAGTGTTTTCAGGCCTCGCATTTTATACAAATAGCTACTGGGACATGGCCCTCATTACCTGAACTAACCTCATCCAACGACCGTTTCTGTCTTGATTCCTGGAGTGCAGCCCAGTTGCGACATTTCCTTAACACTCTCCCACCTCCAGACAGATTTCAACGAACATTGACACCCTTAGAACAACTATGTGAGGGGACAGGGCCTTGCTCTCATTTAATCTCGCAAATGTATGCATTACTGGTCGCCCCCCAAGAGGATTATGTCCCTCCATATATAAGGAAGTGGGAAATTACATTAGACAGGACGTTCACCCAGGCACAACATAGGCAGATAGTAAATCTTGCGTTGAAATCTTCAATATCCACAAGAATCCAAGAAACTAATTTTAAAATAATGACAAGATGGTACCGTACACCCTCATTACTTAATAAATTCTTTCCGGAGATCCCAGACAAATGTTGGAGGTGTCAGGAGGAAAGAGGGACTCTACTCCACGTTCTTTGGTCCTGCCCAAAACTGGAGTACTTCTGGAGGGAGATCCGGCGGATAGCACAGAAATTTACTGAGTATAACCTCCCAGAAGATCCAGCCCTATTTTTGTTACATGTCTCAAACATACCGGGGGAAACATATAGTAAATTAATTTTGCGCCATCTTATTAACGCGGCTAGATCATGTATCGTACGGCAGTGGAGAGATACGTACCCTCCCACAATTCTTACATGGGTCACACGAATTGAAGAGGTTAATAGGATGGAGGATTTGCTATTATCGGCTCAAAATCGAAAGGAGACATATTTAGAAACTTGGGGCCAATGGAATACATTTAAATTCTCGGAGGAAGGGAGTTCCCTCTTTGCTCCTGAGAGTATGTGAAAAAGAGAGTGTGGACTTGGGGGTGACCTCACTTTCGTGGATGATGGTATAGTAAACTCGCCTTTTCCTCGGTACATCTCCCCTATCAGTGGTTTTTTTTGGGGGTTTTTTTTGGAAATCTTTCCCTCATGGGGCTTATTTTCTTCTTTTGCCTCTTCAGATATGTAGAGGTTTTTCTTCTTAGTAAAGTAGGTTGTCAGGGCATACAAGAGAAGCAGGTCTAACGGAAGAGAGAATGGAGACCATCTCGAATAACTAGTTATTGTTTTTTCTGTAGATGTATTTAAGATAGGAGTAATGCTGTTAATTGGATTTTGAATGGATTCGTTGGAACTCATACGATTGATGGATTAATGAAATTGTTTATTTCTCTATATGTACGACAACTAAAATAAAAAAATAAAAAAATAAATAAATTTAAAAAAAAGTGGTTGTACAGGGTGTACAACCACTTTAATTTTTGTTCGATAAAGTAATAAAAAGTGCAGTAAGCAAGACAAAGAAATAAATAAAACATTCAGGGGAATGCATAGTGTGCCTAAGCCACGCTTTAGTATTCGGATATGCCTCAATATCGACACGCATCAGGGAAGGTGACAGATTAATACACCGCGCATGGAGGTGCATTAAGGCCGGAGTGTCTATGCGGCCTCAGTGTAACGGTGCTTCCTCCTCACCTTGCAACTGGCTATAATAATCCCCTTCTATAGCTATAGAATCTGCCCACTGCCTGCTGTCAATTACAAAGAGAGAGCAGACCTGATAGGAACTAGTGGCTCAGCTTCCCCATGAGGCCCTGCCCACTGCAGCGTCGCTGGTTGGCTAGGGGTCTGTCTGGTGTAAAGCTGACAGCGTCCTTAACAACCAGCGGCAGGGAGGAGGCAGCGGCACTCTGCTGGCCTCTGTACACCAACTTAGACTAGGTCTTAGTTACCTCAAGTTTCGTTTCCAGTTTCTACTAACTGGAGGTGATAATTTTTTAATTTGGTGCATGAATAGCGCCTCTTTATAAAATAGCAGTTCTCTTGGATACACTTTCATGTATTTTCTGAAGGTACTCCCCCAATGTAGGTTGTTCCAAGCATCTGGAGAACTTGCCACAGTTTCACTACAGACTTTAGTTATCTTACTTGTTGCAGTCTTTGCAATACCAGACTATCTTGATATTAGGATCAGGCCTCGGCGTGGCCCATACCATCTGTTGCACAATTTTTTGCTGCAGAATGACGTTGGGCCTCCTTGGTGTGCTGAATGATGAATACGATACTGCTTGTTAAAGGTCAGTACATGGAGAGTCTCACATTTCTTACCTGCAGATTTCAATCACTGCCTTCTGGAACTCTGATAATCTTCAGAAGTAATTTTGTTTGAGCCCGAGTGTGATGAGCCGCCAGCAGCATGATTTTTCCATGTCCTGACTCCGTACCTCGGCTTCTCCCCCCCCTACCCACAATGCTACCATGATCCAGATTTTTATTTTATTTTTTCTAGAGACAGTGATTCCCTACATGGTAAGAGGCCCTTTACAGGTGGTGCAATGTCAGAGCGAGAGCAAAAATTCTAGGGCCAGACCTCCCGTGCAACTAAGTGGTAACCTATGGAGATTTTTAGGAACTGTGGTTTGTTTCCATTCCACAGGCGTACGCAAGGCAACTATTTTTTTCAGTGTATTGTCTTTCATAAGTTTTCTAAAAGATTATGACCCATCACATATTGTGCAACAATCCCACCTATGTGCCACAGATAAAACAATAATGCAAATGTCTAATAAAAAAATAATGATATAGCAATCCTAAACTTGATTGCTGTTACTTTAAAATTAAGTGTGTCTCAATAAATTCACAACTTCCAATCAGGTAAATAGCGGCACTGAAAAAAATATCAAGACAACACACACACACAAAGTAAAACTAAAATGAACTAAGAAAAACATAAAATAAAAAATTAACAACCAGTGTTGAATGTGAAGTGAAAAAAGATCAAAAAACAACAAAAGTCCACTTTAAATTAGAGCTGCACGATTCTGGCCAAAATGAGAATCATGATTTTTTTGCTTAGAATAAAAAGGATCATGATTCTCTCACAATTATCGCAACGTAAAATCTTTCACATTATACAAAAAAAAAAAAATGGGCTAAATTTACTGGTTAGATTTTTTTATCATGTTACCATTTTATTCTCTAGGGTGTCTACTAAAATATATAGATATAGATATAGATATAGATATAGATTTGGGGGTTCTAAGTAATTTTCTAGCAAAAAAAAAAAAAATGGATTTTAACTTGAAACCTACAAAATGTCAGAAAAAGGTTTAGTGTGAGTGGTTAAAATTTTTTCACTTACACAGGAAGTCTTTTCCATTGACAAATTGATACAATGTTTATACTTAGTTCAACTGATAAAGAATGTTTTGATTCTTGGCAAACTGCCGGTTTTTTCTCTTCCTTTCTTTTGAGGGCTGTGGCTTCAGAAGAGCAGAGAGAATTCTTTGCATAGAAAGAATTGTGAAACATTTTAGTCAAGATCGCAATGACGATTCTTGACGATTAATTGTGCAGCTCTACTTTAAATAATACCAAAATAGGATTTTTTTTGTATTAATCTTTTATTGCATCATGCAGTCATCACACCACACCTAGTGTCACCACTATCCATAAGATATGCACTCAAAATTAATTTGCCTCACACTAGCATGTTTGGCAAAATTCACTTTTAACCCTGAGGTTAGTAAATCTAGCAACAGCAATCTCCAGGACACTTTTTTTATATAAACCAAGCAGCACATCTAATACAGGGGAACAAAAAGGGAAAAATCCAATAGTCTAATATGTAAAACCACCTTCAATTCAAACAATTGTCTCGCATCAAACTCACATGGCAGAAAGTAGAATAAAGCTTTGAGATTAAAAAAACAAAAACAAAAAAACAAAAAACAAAACAAACAACATAATCACTGTTGTGAGTTAATACCAGTAGTCAGGAAGCTAACAGGCTGTGTCTCACTGGACCGATGGTCCGACTCTGCCAGATAGTGTCTTCCGGGTAGACCATGATGCTTAACTTCCAGTTGCTATACAGCCACGTCCCAACAGATTTCATCATCACAACTTCGTCCAGGGATTGGCTGTATGGCACAACCTCCATTTTGTTTTTCGGTGTAAACGCGGACTAATGTCTAACACTAGAGCCCAAGCGCCAGCCCTGGTCATATCCATCACATAATATACACCTTCATTCTGCAATTATGAAACATGTTACAATGTGGCCCGCTAAATAATCACATATTTTCAATAGAATCATACAGATCCGTTCTGTATATATTCTCTAGCAATACTAAAGGTGACCGTTATAAGTGAAATGACTAACCATTCAAGTCCCTGAAACCAAAATGCATACCTAAAACTTTTATATTTGAAATCATTAAATTAAAACATTAAAAAATGTAATCAGAGAAGGTTAACTTAAAATATAAAAACATAAATCGCTAATAAAGCAATTTAAATATAATTCAATATTAAGTTCCCTTAAAAACAAATGTGTTCAATTAAAAAAAAAAAAAAAAAATCTACTTGGTTTTTTGTGAAAGATCCCTAAACTGATTTGACCCCTGTGGAGTAAACACAATTTACCCCCAAGAATTGTAGTCCTGTAGGGTCCCTGTCATGGACCGTCTTAAAATGTAACGGCACACTGTGTTGTATGTAACCATTTCTAAAATTCGTAATGTGTTCCGCAATGCGTTTTTATTTCATTTCTTTTTTTTAAGGGGTCTTTTCCATCCACCCTGGATAAAAAAATATTCCAAAAGGCTAAATTTTGCAGGTTAAAAAGAAATTGCACCAAAAAGGTGAAGATTTTCATATACAAGCACAGCTAGTAAAATGAAAGAGACTTGCACAAAAGATTACACCTCTGATTTTCTGGATGGAGCGATCCTGGAAGCAATATTCCTAGGGCGCAATTTTTGGAGAACAGAATAATATAGATGACCAACAGTGGGGCTTCATATCCAACTTTTATTACCAATGGAAAACATTAAAAAAAAAAAAAAGGCATATTTTATGCATGGATAAGGATTTGGGACCAGTTTTACCAAGCCATCCTCACTGACCAGGTGGGGCAAAAAATTTTAGAACCACCGGGTAAACAAGAAGTATTTTTGAGAGAAATGGGCTGTTTCCTTGCAGAAAATGCATATCACGTAAAACTGTAACCAACAATAAAAGGGGGCCTACTTATTTTAGTACAAATTCAGATGGCAATACTTATAGGAGTTTATTACTGGCAACACTACTTATGTTGTACTGTATATGTATGGTGTTGCTTTTATTATGTGGGACGCACTAAAAGACCCCTGAAAAAATTAAAATAAAAACACATTCTGGAAAACATTACGAATATTAGAAGTTGTTACAGACAACACAGTGTGGTAGAGCTGCACGATTCTGGGAAAAATGAGAATCGCGATTCTTTTGCTTAGACTAAAGATCACGATTCTCTCACGATTCTTTAAAATGGTTAATTTAAAAAAGAAAAGCCAGCTGTAGATGGCACATGCGCAATCAACACGCTGCTTGCTCCCGATGATCGGGGCTGGTTATTCATTTAATACAGCAAGGGGCGGATAACCAGCCCCGAGCATCGGGAGCAGGCGGCGTGTTGATTGCGATTGCGCAGTCCAGGCCGGGCACTATACTCTCTGCTGACTGACGTTCCACGCTGGTTCCGGCGGCTTCTCCTCCGGTCCCTCCAGTCCAGGCTACATCACGGGGACACCGGCAAGAATCGCGATAATCCTAAATCATCCAAAAGTAACTTGGTCAGTAATTTCAGCGTGCGCTGTCTGCATGTTGGATACAGATTGAGTGATGGTAGTTGCCTCAGATTCTAGCGTGGTGACCCGTGTTGTAACATCTACTACTTCCTGCTTAAGCCCAGCCAACTCCCCCTTGACAGCCATCTCTACACGAGAGGCCAGTGATTCAAAGTCCTCTCTGGTGGGGAGTTTTTGTAAGAATGCACAAATAGTTTGCTCAGTGAGCTGCCCAGTAAAAGACCCCTGCTGGGGTGTCACACTGTATGATGTACTCACTGTGACCGGAGATGTGACATCAGGGTTCAGAGCGTGTCTTTCTGTCCCACACCGGTGCTGAGAGAAGCTGGGTCCAGGTAAATCAGCTTGCATGGACATTGAATAGTGGCATATGCAGGGAGCAGCGCTCATCATTGTCTGGGCTAAGGAGCGGTGTGAGGGAGAGAGAGCGAGGCAGGCAGGGGGAGAGATCACTGGGTGGTGAACGGCAGCATATTGTTGCTGAGCCATCCATTTCTCTCTCCAGGTCTGCAGCCAACAGTCTGAGTGCCGTCCTCGTGGTAGCCGCCGGCGCCATCATCTTGGATGTGTCTGGGGTAGAAGCCGCGGACCGTACGGGGACCAGGAAACCCTCCATCTCACCAGCGGGACCTCTCTTGCAGCAGTCAGCCTTCAATGCTAGCCAGGTAAGGATAATGTTCGGTATTTCTACTGTGGAGGGCTGCTGGAGAGCCATGGACCGGGAGCTCAGTAGGAATACATCCTCACATTTCCATGCTGAGACCACGCCCCCCAAGAATCGCGGTAATCCTGGCGGGAGATCGTGGGGGGGGGTGTGAATCAATATCATGATTCTCTATACGATTAATCGTGCAGATCTACAGTGTGGCATTACATTTTAGGACTGTCCATAATAGGGACCCTACAGCACTAAAATTATTGGGGTAGATTGTGTGTATCCTACATGGAGGAGGAGATCAAATCGTATTAGGGATCTTTCACAAAGAGAAACCAAGTGAATTTTTTTATTGAACACATTAGCTACCAGGGGACTTTAAGAGGAGGTCCAGGCTCCTTCAGAAAAAAATTTAAAGTCAGCAGCAACACATACTGTAGCTGCTGACTTTTAACTTTAGGACACTTACCTGTCCAGGAATCCAGCGATGTCAGCATCCCAGCTCTCGAGTGCTGTCGCTGCCATTGCTTGTAAGGGAAGCCGGCAGTGAAGCCTTGCAGCTTTACAGCCAGTCCCCTACTGCACATCTCCGCCGAGCCATTTACAAAGTGCGGCGCGCTAAGGGGGGGGGGAGAGAGGGAGGAGAAGGCAGATAAGCGGAGCGTCTCCATTTGGGTGGAGCTCCACTAATATTGAATTTGATTTTAATTGCTTTATTAGTGATCTTTTACCGCTTGCCGACCGTTACGGCGGCAGAATGGCACTTACCTTAGCTGTACGGCGGGCGCTTTGAGTATAGGGCGCGCGCCACATGACGTAGGAGCCCGTGCGTGTGGCCGTCGGCTACCCACGATTGCTCCCGAGAAGGAGAGAATGGAGATCTGTCAATGTAAAACAGACAGACCTCCGTTCTGTAAGGGGTGGGGAGAGCGATCTGTTGCTCCTACTGCTTGAACCACCATCGGTCGCCTCCCCCAGGCAGTCCCATCTCCCACAGTTAGAATCACTCCCCAGGACACACATTTAAACCCTTGATCACCCCCTAGTGTTAACCCCTTCCCTGCCAGTGACATTTATACAGTAATCAACGGCTATTTATAGCTCTAAATGCTGTATAAATGTCAATGGTCCCAAAATACTGTGAAAAGTGTCCGATCTGTCGGCCGCAATGTCGGGGTCTCCAAAAAATAAATAAATAAATAAATAGCGATTTTTTTTTTTCACCAAAAATATGTAGAATACATATTGGCCTAAACTGATGAAGAAATTAGTTTTTGTATATATTTTTTGAGGATATTTATTATAGCAAAAAGTAAAAAAATATAGCTTTTTTCAAAAAAAAAAAAAAAACGCAGAGGTGATCAAATACCACCAGAAGAAAGCTCTATTTGGGGGGGGGGGGGGGGATTTTGTTTTCTGTGCAATCAGTTAAAGCGACGCAGTGCCACATCACAAAAAATGGTCCGGTCAGGAAGGGGGTAAATTCTCCCGGGGCTGAAGTGGTTCATTTATATTTTAAGATAACCGTGCGATTACATTTTTAATGGTTTTAATAAAATGATTTCAAATGTTACAACTTTATTTCAGTATGCATTTACATTGCAGAGACATGAATGGTTAGTCATTTCACTTATGACATTCACTTTTAGTATTGCTAGAGACTATAGAGAGAGTATGGATAGTATGATTCTATTGCATATATGTGATTGTATTAGCGGGCCACATTGTAAAACGTTATTTACATAATTGCAGAATTAAGTTATCAATACAGGAGTGTATATTCTGTGAGGGATATGACCAGGGCTGGAGATTGGGCTCTAGTGTTTGACATTAGTCCGTGTTTATGCCAAATAGGTTAATAATTAGCATAAAATAGTCTTTAAAATAGAGGCTGCCATGCGGCGTACAGCCATCACAGTCTACCGGAAGCGTTGATCTGCCAGAGACGGACCAGCGGTCGGGTGAGACGCAGCTTGTTAGCTTCCTTACTACTGGTATTTATTTGCTCAAGACCATGATGTTATTTTACCTCAAAGCTTTTTTTATACTTTCTGGCATGTGGGACAATTGTTTGAATTAAAAAGGTGGTTTTACATATTACACTATTGGATTTTTCCCTTTCTTCCCCTGTAATAGATGTGCTGCTTGGCTTATAAAAAATGTGTATTAGATGTGCTGCTTGGCTTATAAAAATGTGGCCTGGAGATTGCCGTTGGTGGATTTACTAACCTCAGGGCTAAAAGCTCATTTTGCCGAACATGAGTGAGGCAAATTAATTTGGTAAACAGATCGAACAAATAATTAATGGGCACGGCGCCAAAAAATATACAAACGTGTACTCTACCTACCTGATGCTGCTCCTAAATTAGTAAGATTACTAATAGACAATATGACAAAACAATATAGGGTGCATCATTAGTGCATTAAAGTGCTCCAGTGCATGAACAATAAATATGCTATGGTTACAATAAAGTGAAGCCAGTGCAACAAATCAAATGTCCTCAGATAATTAGAAGAAAAAACACACAAAAAAACTCTTCTTAGTAGATCCAATCACCACTTAATAAAGTGCACATGCTTTCTTATTCGTGCTTCATCCGAAGTGGTATATCAAAGCGCTCATCAGATTAGTAGTGGCCACAAAGCGACCCTCAGGCATGAAAAACCATGTATCTTCAAAAGGTATCTTTTCCAGATCCTGGCAGAAAGACTCCAATCACGAGTCAGCAGGAATGTTGTATGACTTCTATATCTGAGCATCAATGCATCAGCCAAATCTGCAAAGAGTGGCTCCCCATAAAAAGGCACAAAACTTATGTTCTGTGGGTATTTGATTAGCGTCTCGGCATGCGTCCCAGCTGATCTAGGAACGGAGGACTCGTAGCAGTGTATCGAGCCTCCCTTTCAGTATATTTCACGCTATATTTCAGAATTTGTTTTTATGTGGTTAAGGTGGTTGTTAACCCACTTCTATGTAATGATCTTATCCCCTCTGTACCTTAACATTATGTGTCCCTGTGCCTGCGTTCTGTTAAAAAAAAAAAAAAAAAAAAAAAAAATCTACCAATCTGTACTGATATAAGCTGCGCTCCGGACGCACAGCTGATTCCTCTCCTTCACTCTACGGCTTACAGCTGCAGCGGGCGTGGCAGAGCTGTCCCGCTGATGTCAGCAGGGAGGAGGGGGAGAAAAGAGACAGAGAGCCGACAATAAGCTGAGCGCCTGGAACAGCGCACATACAAAAAAAAAAAAAAGTACAGATCGGCTATTTTTTTACATTAAACAGGCACAGGGACACATGTTAGTAAGGTACAGAGGAAATAGGAACACTTTATAGCAGATAAAGAGGAGCGGGGGGAGGGCTGGTACAAGCAGGGATGGGATGGGAGGGGGAAGGAGGACACAGGTACATGGAGAGCTGCAAACAGGAGAGCTGTGACTGACAGAATCACCCAAACAGTCCACGATATCAGGGGCTCAGCAGCCATGATTATTGTGGTCTGTTTGCAGGGGGGGGGCATAGTCAAGCAGGATCAGCCAGATTTTTTAGGGTATACAGGGGGCCAAATGACACAGCACAAGCACTTTGCTGTATAACATGCTTTAAAAGGAAGAGAAACAGTTTTTTTTTTTGTTTTTTTTTTTATGGGTTAACAAACGCTTTAGGATTATGTTGCTCAGCTCATGATAGTTTGTTGTGTTGAACCTAGGTGAAGAAACATTATTGCCATACGTCAGTGACGGTTTAACAACTGTACTGATTGTTACCACAAAGCTTTGTACCTGGACTTTGTCCTGAACCAGAAACTTAAAGAAACTTTGTGACAATTCCATTTGCCTATGCTGTCTTTGTACACCAAACATGTTAATAGGTTTAAACCATGTAATTAAGCACTGATTTTCACAAAAAGGGGGGGGGGGGGGGGGTAATTTATCTAACAAATTGAAGCCAAAAGTTCCAGCCAACAATTAAGCAGTTACAGCAAACTATTTTTTTCCTTTTGGGGAAAAAAAAATAGGTTTTACATAAATAAAAGCTGATCATTGTAAATCACCCCTGTGAGTGGTAAATGGTTTGTCTCATCCTTGCAACTGATACATCTGCAGGACAGCTTCTTCTTTTGAAAAGCAATATTTAGGGCTGTTAAGTATGGCTCTGTTTAGATAAAAAGGAGAGGCATTTTGACTTGAGCCTCATTCGCACAGGGCCCAAGGCCTGTATATGGTCTTTGGCAGGGCTCGACAAACCCCGGGCGCCAGGTCGCATTTGCGACTAGAATTAGCGACCTGGCGCCTGGGGCGGCACAGCTGGGGTATCCTGTGTCCGTTCGACACCCCCCCCCACTCCCGGCGATCGCGTTGGGCCGCGCCGGTAATTGAGACCCCGGCTTTGCGGCCTACTGCAGTCCTATGGTTCCTTCTGCAATCGGGCGCCCTCTGGTGGTGGCCGTTGGTATGACAAGACATCCACCAATGCTAATGGAGCTTCCCCTGCCTGTTTTCACTGCCTGCTCATCTCCTTCCCTTTACTTATAACCCCCAAACATTATATATATATTTTTTCTTCTAACACCCTAGAGAATAAAATGGCGGTCATTGCAATACTTTCTGTCACACCGTATTTGCGCAGCGGACTTACAAGCGCACTTTTTTGGGAAAAAATACTTTTTTAAATTAAAAAATAAGAAAACAGTAAAGTTAGTCCAATTTTTTTATATTGTGAAAGATAATGTTAAGCCGAGTAAATTGATTCCCAACATGTCAGGCTTCAAAATTTCGTCCGCTCGTGGAATGGCGACAAACTTTTACCCTTTAAAATCTCCATAGGCGACGTTTAAAAAAATTCTACAGGTTGCATGTTTTGAGTTACAGAGGTCTAGGACTAGAATTATTGCTCTCGCTCTAACGATCGCGGCGATACCTCACGTGTAGTTTGAACACCGCTTTCATATGCGGGCGCTACTCACATATGCGTTTTGCTTCTGCAAGCGAGCTCGGCGGGACGGGGCGCGTTTAAAAAAATTATTTTTTTTTCTTATATATTTTACTTTTTATTTTTTATTTTTACACTGTTTAAAAAAAAAAAAAAAAATTGTGTCACTTTTATTTCTATTACAAGGGATGGGGCACATTTAAAAAAAATTTTTTTTCTTATTTTAACTTTTTTTTTCACTGTTCTTTAAAAAAAAAAAAAAAAAAAAAAGTCACTTTTATTCCTATTACAAGGAATGTATCCCTTGTAATAGAAAAAAAAAGCATGACAGGACCTCTTAAATATGAGATCTGGGGTCAAAAAGACCTCGGATCTCATATTTACACTAAAATGCATTAAAAAAAAAAAAAAAAAAAATTGTCATTTGAAAAAAAAATAATAAAATGTCCCTTTAAGAGCTATGGGTGGAAGTGACGATTTGACGTCGCTTCCGCCCTGCAATGACTTGGAGATGGGCGGGGGGGCCATCTTCCCCTTACTCGTCTCCATGTCAGGCCAGGGACAGATCCGGATCGCCTCCGCCGTTACCGACTGCCACGGTAAGCGGTGAAGGGCACCGGAGCGCAGCGGCCCCTCTCCTGCCGCCGATAAAAGTGATCTCGCTGCGAATCTGCTGCAGAGACCACTTTTATCTGAAAGAGAACCGCCGGCTCTTGAAGAGAATACCGGGGTTATGGTAGCTAGCTGCTACCATAACAACGGTATTTCTCTTCAAAGACAGGACGTATATAGTCGTCCTGCGGGAAGGAAGTGGTTAATTAAATTGAATTTATTATCTCCCTGCTTGGACCCTTTCACACGGGCTGTCTGATCAGGTTCGCCTGTCAGTTTTTCAGGCGGACCTGATTGGATCCTTAGCGGGAATATGGTGGTCTTGTGTCCCTGCATGGCAGGAAATAAAAGCAGTCACATTCGTTCTAGTCGTCTCTGTGTAAATTTAAGATTGGTTAATTTTTATATTGAAAATAAAGCTTTGTCGGTCGTTTAAAAAAAAAAAAAAAAAAACCTGGCTCCTAACTTTTTTAGCTGGCTCCTAGATTCCAAGCAAATTTGTCAAGCCCTGGTCTTTGGTTTACAGGTGCTGCGTGCAGGCAGCCCATTGTAGTCCATTAGGATGCAGCAGCTGCACATACACAGCCACTTCATTCTAATGCGACAGGTGTTTGAATGCAGTAAACAGGCCTGATCAAAGACCATGTGCATTCAGGGCAGCTAACCCACACAACTGTCACATTAGTAGGAGCAACTGTGTTTGTGCATCTGAATAATAATATGTCAATGAGGGCTTAGCTGAAAAATCCATATCTAGGCGTACAAAGGCTGGATATCCATAGACCATGGGTTGTAGGCTGCTACCATCAAGTGATTGGACACTGGCAAACCTTTGCTGGGCATACCCCTACAAGCCTACCCCACTCCATAAAATCTGGCACAGTCTGATTGTAACCCGGACGAGTGACCGGGAGGGGGGGTGGAACAAGGTACTGTAGTTGATTCAGAGCTAGCTCTATTGCTCTGAGCTACAGGATGTATGATGTATCGAGTGCAACAATGCCAAAGCTTTTGTGCACAACAAAAGTGAGCATATCTACATTGACAAGCATATTGCTGTAGCTATACCATCAGGTGAATGAGAGGAGGGCATTTCACTTCAGCAGAGGCTGCAAGGGTAAAGGTGCTTGGGCTTTCGGCTCTGGAAAGTATTATTCCAGTTACGCATTCGAAAAAGTCTGACAAAAATCGGGTCGTGCTCCAATATAAGCGAAGCATCCTCGCACTGAGCAGTTTAAGGCCCCTTTCACACTTATACGACTTCAAAGTCACGCGATTTTACCGCGATTTGGGAGCAGTACTACTTTGCCACATTTTTGGCATTAACAAATGAAAACATACAGTAATTCGTATGAATAATAAGGGGGAACTCCACGCCAAGTTTTAAATAAAAAAAACTGGCGTGGGTTCCCCCCCAGGGGCATACCAGGCCCTTGGGTCTGGTATGGATTGTAAGGGGAACCCCCTACGCCAAAAAATCGGCGTGGGGGTCCCCCCAAAATCCATACCAGACCCTTATCCGAGCACGCAGCCTGGCCAGTCAGGAATGGGTGTGGGGACGAGTGAGCGCCCCCCCCCCTGCACCATACCAGGCCGCATGCCCTCAACATGGGGGTGGATGCTTTGGGGCATGGGGGGCGCCCTGCAGCCCCCCCCCCCACCCCAAAGCACCTTGTCCCCATGTTGATGAGGACAAGGGCCTCTTCCCGACAACCCTGGCCATTGGTTGTCGGGGTCTGCGGGCGGGGGGCTTATCGGAATCCGGGAGCCCCCTTTAATAAGGGGGCCCCCAGATCCCGGCCCCCCACCCTATGTGAATGAGTATGGGGTACATGGTACCCCTACCCATTCACCTAGGCAAAAAAGTGTCAATAGAAAACACAGTACACAGGTTTTTAAAGTAATTTATTAGACAGCTCCGGGGTCTTCTTCCGACTTCGGGGGTAAACAGTTGTACAGTTGAGAGCTGGGAGGTGACTCGGACACATGCCTTCCTTAATCCCCTTGCAACTAATGAACCCTAAAGTGACATGTGGCCAGTAATAGGTGGTCAGTGAACTTTCATTCTGACTGCAGATTGTTTTGTTTTTTTTGTTTTTTTGGCCAAACACACACTCACACACGTGGTGTCATAAAACAGTCACCTTTGTCTTAGTCACTGAGAATTAATAGGCATTTACATATATAATTTACTTTTATTTTTAACAAGCTACATGTATTATTCTTGTTGGCTACACAAAGCTAAAGTGGGATCCACCCTACTGGAACAGTAGTTGGTATAAAGCCATCTCATCATAAACAAATGCTGCCCTAAATCTTATACTGTAATCAAAGGGCACTTGAAATCATGGGTGTTTCTAGGCCAAACGCCAATCACTGGGTAGGTTTGTAAAAACATAACCTTTAAAATATAAATATACATCACTGTAGAAAAACTGGAGTGGCTTGATTTGAACCATCAAGACAACAGGCAACTACTGACACTCAAAAAATATATGTCACAACACAAATTAAAACTGGAGTACCTGAAATTAGAGAGTAGTTCTGAACACGGAGTATTGTTTAACAGTCATCAAATTATGGGCTGGCCTTCATGGCCTGGTGAAAAACTAAAAATGGTGCCCTCATTTTACCATTTAAAAATCCACACAATACACAACTATACACAATAAAATAAATAAATAATAGGGAAGGACAGTCCCTGCTGAACCAGTTGAATTTCAATCAACATAGGGTCGGCTTAAGGGCCCTTTCACACAGGCTTTCTGATCTGGTCTACCAGGCAGTATCCAATTAAATCCACCAACCTTGAGTCCTTACAAAAAAATAAAAATAAATAAATAAACCACACACACGAAAAAGGGCTGCATCCTCTTCCAGTTGTTCAGGACCTGAACGTGATGGATTGGAAGTAGCCTGATGGAAATGAACAAGTTTGTTTACATCCAGCATCCCATAGAGTTAACATGGGTCAGCAATCTTCATCTGTCAAAATGTGGACAAAAACTAAATCAGCACAGATGTCACAAAAGTGACATCCATTCCATCCTGCTCCAAGCAGGGGGATCTGTCCAAAACTAAAATATGGGAGTCATTTCAAAGGGGAAGTGCCAATATCCCCGTAACCTGCAACTAGACAACTCAAAGCTGTATATGGGAATTTGACATTCCAAAATGTAAAATCAAAATTATTATTGAATACAAAAGGTTTTAAAAAAAAGTGGATGTAAACCCTCGCATATACCCAGTGAAGTGAACAGCCTCAGACGATACACAGGGATGAAACTAATCTCTCTACACAAGTTTTACATGTATATCTGCTGTCTTCATCTATATACAGTATCTCACAAAAGTGAGTACACCCCTCACATTTTTGTAAATATTTTATTATATCTTTTCATGTGACAACGCTGAAGAAAGAAATGACACTTTGCTACAATGTAAAGTAGTGAGTGTACAGCTTGTATAACCGTGTAAATTTGCTGTCCCCTCAAAAAAAAAAAAAAAACTCACACAGTCATTGAAGTCTAAACCGTAAGCAACAAAAGTGAGTACACCCCTAAGGGAAAATGTCCAAAATTGTGCCCAAAGTGTCAATATTTTGTGTGGCCACCATTATTTTACAGCACTGTCTTTAAACCTCTTGGGCATGGAGTTCACCAGAGCTTCACTCCTCCATGACAGCATCATGGAGCTGGTGGATGTTAGGGACCTTGCTCTCCTCCACCTTCCATTTGAGGATGCCCCACAGATGCTCAATAGGGTTTAAGTCTGGAGACATGCTTGGCCAGTCAATCACCTTTACCCTCAGATTCCTTAGCAAGGCAGTGGTCATCTTGGAGACTGGGTCACAGGGCAGTATTCCAACAGAATGACCCCAAAGGGAGGGGATCATGCTCTGCTGCAGTATGTCGCAGTACATGTTGGTATTCATGGTTCCCTCAATGAACTGTAGTTCCCCAGTAACAGCAGCACTCATGCAGCCCCAGACCATGACACTCCCACCAGCATACTTGACTGTAGGCAATACACACTTGTCTTTGTACTCCTCACCTGGTTGCCACCACACAGGCTTGACGCCATCTGAACCAAATAAGTTTATCTTGGTCTCATCAGACCACAGGACATGGTTTCAGTAATCCATGTCCTTAGTCTGCTTGTCTTAAGCAAAGTGTTTGCGGGCTTACTTGTGGATCATCTTTAGAAGAGGCTTCCTTCTGGGACGACAACCATGCAGACCAATTTGACGCAGTGTGTGGCGTATAGTCTGAGCACTGACAGGCTGACCCCCCCCCCCCCCCCATCCCATTAACCTCTGCAGCAATTCTGGCAGCACTCATACCTCTATTTACCAAAGACAACCTCTGTATATGATGCTGAGCATGTGCAGTCAACTTCTTTGGTGGACCATGGCGAGGCCTGTTCTGAGTGGAACCTGTCCTGTTAAACTGCAGCTCAGTTTCAGGGTCTTGGCAATCTTCTTATAGCCTAGCTCATCTTTATGTAGAGCAACAATTCTTTTTTTTTCAGATCCTCAGAGAGTTCTTTGCCATGAGGTGCCATGTTGAACTTCCAGTGACCAGTATGAGAGAGAGTGAGAGCGATAACACCAAATTTAACCACTTCAGCCCCGAAAGATTTTACCCCCTTGCTGACCAGAGCACTTTTTACAATTTGGCACTGCGTCGTTTTAAATATATATATATATATATTTTTTTTTTTTCCTATAATAAATAGCCCTAATTTAAAAAAAAAATTATATAATATATAATATATATTCTATTCTTCTACATAGTTTTGGTAAAAAAAAAAAAAAATTGGCAATAAGCATTTATTGATTGGTTTGCGCAAAAGTTATACCATCTTGCAAACTATGGGAAAGATTTATGGCATTTTTATTATTTTAATTTTTTTTTACTAGTAATGGCGGTGATCTGCAATTTTTAGCGGTACTGCGACATTGCGGACAGACAGATCTGAGACTTTTGAAACTTTTTTTTTTAGGACCATTGGCATTTATACAGTGATCAGTGCTAAAAAAATTGCACTGATTGCTGTGTAAAGGTCACTGGCAGGGAAGGGGTTAATAGGGGCGATCAAGGGGTTAATTGTGTGTTCCCTCACTGTGTGGGGATAGAATTGACTAGGAGAGGATCCTTATCGTTTTTCCAACTTAGTATTTCACCCAGGAGAGCCATTGTGCCACAGTATATCTGCGTGACACGGTTGGCAAGTGGTTAACACACCTGCTCCCCATTCATACCGAGACCTTGTAACACTAACAAGTCACATGACATCGGGGAGGGAAAATGGATACTTGTACCCAATTTGGACATTTTCACTTTTGTTGCCAGAGGTTTAGACATTAATGGCTGTGTTAATTGGTGTGTGTGAATGCGCTACTCCCATATTAACCACCACTTACAATGTGCTTTTTCTATTAATCCAAATATTCACTTGTAAATATTCTCATGTGCATTAACTTAAGACTTTAAATCAAGAAAATATAAAAAAATATATAAAAAATATATAAAATATAACCATATATTGTTCAATACATGAAAAAAAAAATGTCCTTCAAACGTGCTGCAAAATCTTTTAACAATTATTGTGACTGGCGTGCTCCTATCTTCCTTCAGTAATCATATGTGACTGAGTGAGACACCTCCACCATTCAGATTTGCCACTCACCAGATGCTTAATTAAAGATGTGCCTTTGGTTCATTCAAGGGATAACCACTCCACCTAAGTAACACTCCTCACCGGCTAAACTTGGACTCTAGTATTCCTCATAGGAAAGCATAGGGACAAAAAACGATCATAGCGCAATATGTTTGAACTATTTATTTTAAAATCCAAAGAGAAAATATCCACTCACATTTAAAAGTGCCCTCGAGCCGGCACGAAGCTTATCCAGCAGTTATGGACGGGTGTTGGGCTGTTTGCATGGTTCGCCTGGTAGTAATGTGCGGCCTCCACGCTCGGCTTGCGCTCCAAGCCTCGCTCCCGTTCACGTCCGGTCACCTGATGCAAAAAACTCCCAGCAGCCTTTTTGCATCAGGTGACCGGACGTGAACGGGAACGAGGAGCGCAAGCCGAGCGTGGAGGCCGCACATTACTACCAGGCGAACAATGCAAACAGCCCAACACCCGTCCATAACTGCTGGATAAGCTTTGTGCCGGCTCGAGGGCACTTTTAAATGTGAGTGGATATTTTCTCTTTGGATTTTAAAATAAATAGTTCAAACATATTGCACTATGATCGTTTTTTGTCCCTATGCTTTCCTATGAGGAATACTAGAGTCCAAGTTTAGCCGGTGAGGAGTGTTACTTAGGTGGAGTGGTTATCCCTTGAATGAACCAAAGGCGCATCTTTAATTAAGCATCTGGTGAGTGGCAAATCTGAATGGTGGAGGGGTCTCACTCAGTCACATATGATTACTGAAGGAACATAGGAGCACGCCAGTCACAATAATTGTTAAAAGATTTTGCAGCACGTTTGAAGGACATTTTTTTCATGTATTGAACAATATATGGTTATATTTTATATATTTTTATATTTTCTTGATTTAAAGTCTTAAGTTAATGCACATAAGAATATTTACAAGTGAATATTTGAATTAATAGAAAAAGCACATTGTAAGTGGTGGTCAATATGGGAGTAGCGCATTCACACACACCAATTAGCATTTCTAGCCCATCTTAATGAAGGGTCTTATTTGAATGCAGCAACCCTGATACATACGGTTGAAAGAGTCTTGGAGGAAGTAGTGGTTTTGCGCCAGTGACACATACACAATAATTAATGGCTGTGTGTTGAGATTTTTTGAGGGGACAGCAAATTTACACTGTTATACAAGCTGTACACTCACTATCTTACATTGTAGCAAAGTGTCATTTCTTCAGTGTTGTCACATGAAAAGATATAATAAAATATTTACAAAAATGTGAGGAGTGTACTTACTTTTGTGAGAAACTGTATATCCTTTTATAAGTGCTCTTCCTGTTAGGAAATTTTTTCTTCCTGGTTAACACTGCAGAGAAGCCTGGGCAGACAGCCAAGACAGCCGATTGGAGGAAAGGCACACACCCCTTCTCCTCATAGGCAGAGGAAGAAAGGAATGTATAGATCTCTGCTCTTATGCCCCTTTCAGACCTACAGATCAGTTTTTACCCCTCCGCTTGCTCAGCGGGGATCGCTCCGTTGATCCCCGCTGAGCCAGCGGATGACAAATCCGCCTCTGCACTCTGTGCAGGGGCGGACCTGTCAGAGCTCCTCTCTCCCCTATAGGGAGGTTGGGGAAATCGGATAATGCCTGTCAGTTTTCATCCGATCCGATAGATGGATGGAAAATAGGGTTTGCATCAGTCTGGATTTTGCAGAGCAGATCAGGGGAGATCGGATGTCAGTGGACATCTCACCGCTCCATAGAGGTGCATGGAGCGCCCATTCAGATCCGCCTGAAAAAACTGACAGGTGGATCTGAATGGTCTGCACATGTGAAAGGGGCCTTAGACAGCAGACTGACTGCTAATCTATTTATAGCAACCTCCTGCAACACACACTTCTATCTCCCTGTCTCAATGTGTAAGAAGTTATCAGGCTGATAACAGAGATATAGAGAAAAAGACAGCTACAGGATTCCAGAAGAAAAAAAAAAAAAAAATCCACATTTTTAAGTAAGTTTAGGATTTCGTGTTGGGCCTCATTGTTGGACACCTCTGCGCCAAGCCAAGTTTGTTCCACTATATTTATTTACAATTCACGCAGCGCTTTACATATATAGATTGGATATTCACATCAGTCCCTGCCCTCAAGGAGCTTACAATCTAAGGTCCCCAACTCTCATTCATACACATACTAGGGCCAGTCTAGACAGGAGCTAATTAACCTACCAGCATGCCTTTAGAATGTGGGAGGAAACCGGAGTAAATCCATGCAGGCACAGGGAGAACATGCAAACTCCAGGCAGGTTGTGCCATGCTTGGGATTTGAACCAACAACCCTAGTGCTGCCAGCCAGAAGTGCTAACCACTTAACCAATAAATTGTAAAATTTTCCAGTAGATGCCAGTTCCTCCACTGGCGAGAGTCTCCTGAGCTTTTCCCACCCTCATACCAAAGCTTGTATCCTAAAGATGATGTAAACAGCATCAAGGAGGACACACAGCCTTTGTGTTAATCACATATCAGTATGCCAAATGCCATTTAAAGTGCTTCTACAGTAGAAACACAAAATTACAAAGGCATGCTCAGGGAAACATAGCCCAGTACTTTACAGTACATTTTGACATGGGACATAAACCAAATGTGAATTGTGTCAGCAACCGTGGCATCAACCTTTTAAATATCCCTAACAAGCCATTTCACCCCAACAGTAAAATGTCATTAAATCCTACAATGTGAAAAGCAAATAGAGCAGCGGACCTCAGCACTTTTCACGTTTGCCTCTGGCTGCTACATTCCATCTGTCAAAATGCTTTCTTCTCTAGTTCCTGTTTTAAGGTGGCTACATTTATTTCCCCCACACTGTGTCCATCTGCAGCCTCATCAGTGACAATGTAGCCTCATCAGTGACAACAATGTAGCCTCACTGTGCCCATTTGCAGCCTCATCAATGCCAACAATGCAGCCTCACCGTGGCCATCAATGCACCCTCACCGAGGCCATCAATGCAGCCTCACCGAGGCCATCAATGCAGCCTCACCGAGGCCATCAATGCAGCCTCACCGAGGCCATCAATGCAGCCTCACCGAGGCCATCAATGCAGCCTCACCGAGGCCATCAATGCAGCCTCACCGAGGCCATCAATGCAGCCTCACCGAGGCCATCAATGCAGCCTCACCGAGGCCATCAATGCAGCCTCACCGAGGCCATCAATGCAGCCTCACCGAGGCCATCAATGCAGCCTCACCGAGGCCATCAATGCAGCCTCATCAGTGCCTTGTTTACACACAGCGGGTGTGTCATGCAGATTAACTGTTCGGTGGCCATCCACTGTAACAAAGCCTCGCCTCCTCGTCCGTGATAGATGGTCAACAGAACACTGATACAATGCTGAGAAATTGAAGCAGTGTTCTGTCTACCATGGATGAGGAGGCAGAGCTTTGTTACAGTGGACGGCCGCCGAACAGTTAAGACTGCAGCTGCATGACACAGCGGGAGACACCCGCTGTTTGTGATTACACAAACGGAGGGAGGGAGAGGAGGCAGTGGCATAACTAGAACCTTCGGGGCCCCGATGCAAGAAACCATGAAGGGCCCCCCTGACCGGGCCCTTTCCTCCGAGCCCGGGCGCCTGAATAGGGGGTGGCAGCGGTGGCCATGGATAGATTCATGCAAAGCGAGAGGGGGCGGCACCCTTAATGCACGGGCCGCCACTGCATCTAAACACACACACACACACACACACACACACACATACACACACACATACACACACACATACACACATACATACACACATACATACATACATACACACCTTACCTCTTCCTGCCGGGTACTGCACTGTAGGGGGAGACAAAGAGCACAGCACACACTGCTTTCACTTTAGATCAATGTGACCGTCTCAGCCGCCTCCTATAGATATACAGGGGGCCCTCAAGGGTCCCCTGCAGCATGGGGCCCGGTCGCCATGGTGACCTCAGTGACCCCTATATTTCCGCCACTGAGAGAAGGACTCTGCATTTAGATCAGCCCTGGGCACGGCTGCAGCCGCAGCTCAAAGCGGCCTCAGGGCAGGCAGCCTACCGTGAAATTTCTCGGTACCCCGGTAGGCCAGTCCAGCCCTGCTTCAGGCCGAGTGGCAGTGCAGGCTCAGCCGGGAGATCGTGCTGCACTCGCGGGTGTCCGTGAGCACGACGTCAAGTGCGGAAGTATCCTGCGAGTGGTGGGAGACTTGAGAGGTCGGCAGCTGGAACTACAGCCAAATGTCCCTACCGTGTGTATCTACTCCGAACATTCTCCTCTCCAGTAAGGAGGCATAAGGAACACAAGGGCAACTTTGTAGGTATAACTTTCTATTCAGAACCACAGTTCTTTAGTGGCAAACAAATCCCACTCAGGATCGCCTGCACTCAGCCCCCCCCCCACAGTGATGGTCCCCCCCACACTCAGCCCCTCCACAGTGACGGTCCCACCCCCCACCCCCCCACTCTCTGCCCCTCCACAGTGATGGTCCCGCCCCCCCGCACTCAGCCCCTCCACAGTGACGGTCCCGCCCCCCCCCGCACTCAGCCCCTCCACAGTGACGGTCCCGCCCCCCCCCCGCACTCAGCCCCTCCACAGTGACGGTCCCGCCCCCCCCCCCCGCACTCAGCCCCTCCACAGTGACGGTCCCGCCCCCCCCCCGCACTCAGCCCCTCCACAGTGACGGTCCCGCCCCCCCCCCCCGCACTCAGCCCCTCCACAGTGAAGGTCCCGCCCCCCCCCCCGCACTCAGCCCCTCCACAGTGAAGGTCCCGCCCCCCCCCCGCACTCAGCCCCTCCACAGTGAAGGTCCCGCCCCCCCCGCACTCAGCCCCTCCACAGTGAAGGTCCCGCCCCACCCGCACTCAGCCCCTCCACAGTGAAGGTCCCGCTCCCCCTGCACTCAGCCCCTCCACAGTGAAGGTCCCGCCCCCTGCACTCAGCCCCTCCACAGTGAAGGTCCCGCCCCCTGCACTCAGCCCCTCCACAGTGAAGGTCCCGCCCCCCACACTCAGCCCCTCCACAGTGACGGTCCCGCCCCCCCCCGCACTCAGCCCCTCCACAGTGACGGTCCCGTCCCCCCCCGCACTCAGCCCCTCCACAGTGAAGGTCCCACCCCCCCGCACTCAGCCCCTCCACAGTGAAGGTCCCACCCCCCCCCGCACTCAGCCCCTCCACAGTGAAGGTCCCACCCCCCCCCGCACTCAGCCCCTCCACAGTGAAGGTCCCACCCCCCCCGCACTCAGCCCCTCCACAGTGAAGGTCCCACCCCCCCCGGCACTCAGCCCCTCCACAGTGACGGTCCCACCCCCCCCGCACTCAGCCCCTCCACAGTGACGGTCCCACCCCCCCCCGCACTCAGCCCCTCCACAGTGACGGTCCCACCCCCCCCGCACTCAGCCCCTCCACAGTGACGGTCCCACCCCCCCGCACTCAGCCCCTCTACAGTGATGGGCCCCCCCCTGCACTCAGCCCCTCCACAGTGATGGCCCCCCCACTCTCTGCCGCTCCACAGTGATTGTCTCCCCCCACAGCGATGGTCTCTTTCCCCCCCCACACTCAGCCTCTCCACAGTGATGGCTTCCCCTCCCCCCCACACTCAGCCTCTCCACAGTGATGGCTTCCCCTTCCCCCCCCCACACTCAGCCTCTCCACAGTGATGGTCCGTCCCCCCCCCCACTCAGCCTCTCCACAGTGATGGCTTCCCCTTCCCCCCACACACTCAGCCTCTCCACAGTGATGGCTTCCCCTTCCCCCCCCCCACACTCAGCCTCTCCACAGTGATGGTCCCCCCACTCAGCCTCTCCACAGTGATGGCTTCCCCTTCCCCCCCCCCACACTCAGCCTCTCCACAGTGATGGTCCCCCCACTCAGCCTCTCCACAGTGATGGTCTCTCCCCCCCCCTCTCCACTCAGCCCCGAGTCCTTATACTCAAAGACAGGCTACTTGCACAAAAACCGAACACAGCATTTTTATAGATTCTACATGGTTCACAGGTCATTTTCTTTCCACACGTGCAGGTGATCAAGAAACAATGTTCATTTGCTCCAAGTCTGTTGTGTATTCTTGTATCCATGGAGACCAGTTGTCCAGTGACCTGCCCTCCATTAGTGTTCGCATTTTCCATGGAGTTAAATGCTAAGTAAAAGGTTCCCATGAAAATAGGGAAAATGCATCTGTAAAAAAAATAAAAAATAAATAAAAAAAAAAAAAACTGTCTTTTGCCAACGTGCAAGGGATACTGTAACGGAGAACAGGGTAGATCAAAAGCTGCTTGGTTAGAGAGGTTTCCATGCAGAGATAACACATTCTGTACAGAGGGTTTCCTTGCCAACCAGCAGTAAATCTGAGCTTAAAAATCAAAAGCGGGCAGTGCTTTTCCCACACTATCCTGGTAATAAACACTGCAAGAATAACCCATTACATGTGCAAACTGTCATTCTGTGGTATAGATTTACCTTTTAAGTGTTGTAACACATTTAGGCCATTTTTTCTGCAGCATCTAGGGGCATCTTTTTTGTCCATGCATACACAGGTGTTTAAAGGCGATTAGGCGCTTTTAGGAGGCAAGAAAAAAAAATTATTAAAAAAAAAAAAAAAAAAAAAAACCTACAGCCACTGCATCCAGTAGCAGCAGAGTTTTGGCTCCTAAACACTTATACACAAGTTTACAAGCATCAAGTGTTTTTTCTTCCAAAATGCCACTGCCAGGAGGAAGAGAGTTTAGGAGTGTTAGCAAAATGTCCAGCGTACATGAGGCCTTATTATGAACCCTAACAAACGCAAGCCACAATTTAAAGGGTACTTCTGCCAAGTATCCCCAAATGTGTACACAGATTTCAATATGAATTTTTAATATGAGAACAACCTAAAAGTCTGCAGTACAGGTAGTCCCCGGGCTGCAAACAAGATTGTAGGCTTGTTCTTCAAGAGAAAATAAACTCTGGGGGGTTTTTTTCACTTTTTTTCCTTCCTGGCAAAGTAAAGGCATAATGTGCTAGTATGCATCACATACTAGCATATTATGTGAAACTTGCCTGCAAGCGAATCCCACCTCGTCCCCGCTTCCGGGGCCGCGGACTCCGGCTGGGAGACATGCCAGAACCACGTGACGTCACTCCCGCGCTTCCGTGCAGGAGCCGCCAGTTACGGCACACGCACCCGAAGAAACGGCACGGATGGCGTTTAGGAGATATTTACAGCACCTATAGGCAAGCCTTACTCTAGGCTTGCCTATAGGTATAAAGCATAATAGAAGGTATACAACCTCTTTAAAACTGTAGTAAACCAAAAAAAAAAAAAAAACCCAAACACACACACCCCTGCAAGACAAAAGAATAATGTGCTAGTATGCATCACATAATAGCACATTATGAAATACTTACCTTAGAACAAAGCCCTGCAGCGGCACCCAGTCACCGCTGGTGGAGCTGACATGTTCCCTCTGCGTTTCTTCCAGGATCGCTGGCTCCAGCGCTGTGAGTGGCCAGAGCCGCAATGACATCACTGCCAGGCATGAGCATGGGAGCCCTCCGTTCCGCCAGGATACGCCGGACCTGCAGAGCACATGTGCCGCTGACGTCAGCGGCTGCATGCAGGGTCAATATCGGTGCAGGTTTAGGAGATATTTTTACCTACAGGTAAGCCTTATTATAGGCTTACTTGTAGGTAAAAATCACCAAGCCGGGCATACAACTGCTTTAAGTTGGATTTGAAAGTTGGAACAGGTATATATTTTTTTTTTCTTGGTGCAACTCCAGGCAAAAAATAATTCAGTTTTTTGAATAGCATAGAGAAGGGTTCACACCCCTGTAACATTTGTTTTGCTGTCTGTGCCCCTGTTCAGAAGATTTCACCTCACTTTCTGTCCCTGTGACAATTGGATTTTGAATATTTTGGTTTGTTGTGGAAACAACTTTTTCCCTCCCATGATAACTCTTACAGGAATGAAATTCCCTTCCAAGGGGTAGCTTCCCCTCACTTCTTGTTTCTCCCTCCGTATACTGCCTGTATATACAAACAGTTAAAAGTATTAGAAAGCCATACAGCTCGCTTTTTAACTGCTTACAGACCAGCCCGCCGTTGTTTTACATCGCTATTTTGAAGAGGAATAGCTAGCTGCCATAACCCCCGTATCCTCTTCAGCGGGCGGTCCGCTTTTAGATAAAAGTGGTTTCTGCAGCAGATTCGCCACAAGATCACTTTTAATCGGTGGCGGGAGAGGGGCAATCAGGTTCTCCTAACTGTTAGGCATGGAGGACGAGTGAGGGGAAAGATGGCCCGGATGATCAGAGCGCAACGCAGGGAACACAGCGATAAATGCTTTCATTTCAATTGCTGTGTTCCCTGCCGCTCGCTGTCAGATACAGCCCCTCCTTCTGGTCCCGGGACTGATAGACAGATCACCCGTCCAATCCCAGGACGGGTGGGCTGTTAATCAAAGTACCCCGGCCAGGGGGCGGGGCTGTATATGACATTGAGTGACAGGAACACAGCAATTGAAAGCTGTTATCGGTGTTTCCTGCGTTGCGCTCTGATCATCTGGTCGGCTCACTTGTGTAAAAATATAATATAATATAATATAATAAATATATATATATATATATATATATATATATATATATATATATATATATATATATATATATATATATATATATATATATATATATATATATATATATATATATATATATATATAAAATTTTACACACACACGAGAGAGATGGATCTCTCTAACTCTACCCACACACAGTTGTGCTCATAAGTTTACATACCCTGGCAGAATTTATGATTTCTTGGCCATTTTTCAGAGAATATGAAGGATAACAAAAACACTTTTTCACTAATTGTTAGTGTTTGGCTGAAGCCATTATCAATCAACTGTGTTAACTCTTTAAATCATAATCACAACAGAAACTACCCAAATGACCCTGATCAAAAGTGTACATACCCTGGTGATTTTGGCCTGATGACATGCACACAAGTTGACACAAAGGGGTTTGAATGGCTATTAAAAAAGGTAACAACCCTCACCTGTGATCCGTTTGCTTGTAGTGTGTGTGTGTGTGTGTGTGTGTGTGTGTGTGTGTGTGTGTGTGTGTGTGTGTGTGTGTGTGTGTAAAAGGTCAATGAGTTTCTGGACTCCTGACAGACCCTTCCATCTTTCCTCCAGTGCTGCACTGACGATTCTGAGTCATGGGAAAGCAAAAGAATTGTCAAAGGATCTGCGGGAAAAAGTAGTTGAACTGTATAAAACAGGAAAGGAATATACAAAGATATGCAAGGAATTGGGAATGCCAATCAGCAGTGTTCAAACTCTAATCAAGAAGTGGAAAATGAGGTGTTCTGTTGAAACCAAACCATGGTCAGGTAGACCAACTAGAATTTCAGCCACAACTACCAGGAAGAGAGACACACACACACACACACACACACACACACCTTCAGGTGAAATACAGGACTCTCTGAAAACATGTGGTGTGGCTGTTTCAAGATGCACAATAAGGAGGCACTTGAAGAAAGATGGGCTGCATGGTCGAGTCGCCAGAAGAAAGACATTACTACGCAAATGCCACAAAGTATCCCTCTTACAATACACCAAACAGCACAGAGACAAGCATCAAACCTGGCACAAAGTCATTTGGAGTGATGAGACCAAAAATTAGCTTTTTGGCCACAACCATAAATGCTTCATTTGGAGAAGAGTCAACAAGGCCTATTCCTACTGTGAAACACGGGAGGTGGATCACTGATGTTTTGGGGATGTGTGGGCTACAAAAAGGCACATGAATGCAGTATGTTATAAAAAAATACTGGAGGAACATTTGCATTCATTAGCCAGGAAGCTGCGCATGGGATGTACCTGGACATTCCAACATGACAATGATCCAAAACACAAGGCCAAGTCGACCTGTCATAGGCTACAGCAGAATAAAGTGAAGGTTCTGGAGTGGCCATCTCCAGTAGTGTATTAAGGTTTTGTGCCATCCTAGGTCTGACTAAACTCGTGTACCACCCAATTTAAATATGACCCACCACTTCCTGTCAAGGCCACACCCCTTGCTGTTTAAGAACTGCCCTGAAATTTTTCGAGTGGGGACACTAGTTCTGAGGGCCAATGGATTCCCTTAACCACTTAAGCCCCGCTCACTGTATATATACGTCATTTTTTTGGAGATGGATATCTCGGTAACGGCAGCAGCTGCTGCCACAACCGAGATATCCATCTTTACAGTGAGCGATTCTGTACACGATAACAGTGGTCTCTGCGACGGGTTCGCCGCGAGATCACCGTTATCGGCGGCGGGAGAGGTGCCACCCCCCCCTCCCGCCGCTCTCCCGCGCCTTCCGCCGCTTACCGGAGCCGTCGGTAACGGCGGAGGCGATCGGGTCCTTTCCCTGCTGAGGTATGGAGACAAGTGAGGCCAAGATGGCCCCCACCCGTCTCCATACCATGTGACGGCCGGAGCGACGTCATTCGACGGCTCCGCCCACTCTCTTAAAGGCACAAATTTTTTTAGTGTCATTTTTTTAAACGACTTTTTTTTTTTTTTTTTTTTTTTTTTGCATTTTAGTGTAAATATGAGATCTGAGGACTTTTTGACCCCAGATCTCATATTTAAGAGGACCTGTCATGCTTTTTTCTATTACAAGGGATGTTTACATTCCTTGTAATAGGAATAAAAGTGATCAATTTTTTTTTTTTTTTTAAAAACAGTGAAAAAATAAATAAAATAAAATAAATAAAAAAAAATTTTTTAAAGCGCCCTGTCCCGACGAGCTCGCACGCAGAAGCGAACGCATACGTGAGTAGCGCCCGCATATGAAAACGGTGGTCAAACCACACATGTGAGGTATCGCCGCGACCGGTAGAGTGAGAGCAATAATTCTAGCCCTAGACCTCCTCTGTAACGCAAAACATGCAATCTGTAGAATTTTTTAAACGTCGCCTATGGAGATTTTTAAGGGTAAAAGTTTGCCGCTATTCCACGAGCGGGCGCAATTTTGAAGCGTGACATGTTGGGTATCAATTTACTTGGCGTAACATTATATTTCACAATATAAAAAAAAATTGGGCTAACTTTACTGTTGTCTTATTTTTTTTTTCAAAAAAGTGAATTTTTTCCAAAAAAAGTGCGCTTAGAAGACCGCTGCGCAAATACGGTGCAAAAAAAAGTATTGCAATGACCGCTATTGTATTCTCTAGGATGTTAGAAAAAAAAAACAATATATAATGTTTGGGGGTTCTAAGTAATTTTCTAGCAAAAAAACCTGTTTTAAACTTGTAAACACCTAAAATCCAAAACGAGGCTGGTCTTTAAGTGGTTAATTTGCACAGATTTCCTCTCACTTCCTGTTTGGATATGGGGCAGGAAGTGAAGGGACAGGGATGGTAAAAAAAATAACCTGACAGGGGCCATAACCCTCCCTTACTCTATCCAAAATGAAAAAAATAAAAGTGTTGCCTATAGTTCTACTTTAACTGCTTCAGATCCGGGCCATTGCCAAATGACGGCAACACCGCGGATCTAAATTGCCGGGACTACGTCCATTGACGTCGTCCCGTGCACGAGCGGCCTGCGCGCCCCCTGCAGGGCGCGCGCGGCGCGCTCGGTGATCAGCGAGTCTATGAGACTCGCCTGATCACAGATCAGAGTAAGGGGTTGGTCCCAACCCCTTACCACATGATCAGCTGTCAGCCAATGACAGCTGATCATGTGATGTAAACAGAGCCGGTAATCGGCTATTTTTCCTCCTCGCGCTGACAGCGTGAGGAGGAAAAAAAAACCCGATCACCGGCGGCCGTGATCGGGACATCAGTCCCGATCACGACGATCATCTGTCACAAAGCAATAGGCAGCAGTGCTGCCTACCAGTGCCCACCAGATTAACCCATCAGTGCCATCAATCAGCGCCACCCATCAGTGCCCACAGTGCCACCCATCAGTGCCCACAGTGCCATCCATCAGTGCCCACAGTGCCATCCATCAGTGCCCACAGTGCCACCCATCAGCACCCACATCAGTGCCACCCATCAGCACCCACATCAGTGCAACCTATCAGTGCCCATAAATGCCCATCAGTGCCGCCCATCAGTGCCCCCCCATCAGTGCCATCAGTGCCCCCCCATCAGTGCCCCCCCATCAGTGCCCCCCCATCAGTGCCCCCCCCATCAGTGCCCCCCCCATCAGTGCCGCCCATCCGTGGCCATCAGTGCCGCCTTATCTGTGCCCATCAGTACCGCCTTATCTGTCCCCATCAGTGCCGCCTTAACTGTGCCTATCAGTGCCGCCTTAACTGTGCCTATCTGTGCCCATCAGTGCAGCCTATCAGTGCCCACCAGTGCCGCCTCATCAGCGCATATCAATGAAGGAGAAAAATTACCTGTTTGCAAAATTTTATAACAAACTATTAAACATGATTTTTTTTTTTTTCAAAATTTTCCATTTTTTTGTTTGTTTAGCAAAAAATAAAAACCCCAGCTGTGATTAAATACCACCAAAAGAAAGCTCTATTTGTGGGAAAAAAATGATAAAAATTTCATTTGGGTACAGTGTTGTATGACCGCGCAATTGTCATTCAAAGTGCGACAGCGCTGGAAGCTCAAAATTGGTCTGGGCAGGAGGGGGGTTTAAGTGCCCAGGAAGCAAGTGGTTAAGCACAAATTTCTGAAAATTTTATGGAGAGGTCGAAGAAGATATAACTATGCCAATGGTGCAGCAGAAAACATAGCACAGTGAGGAAGGTTTGTGGTCCAGGATGATAGGACAGTAAAAATTAGAAGCAGCCCCCCAGCCCCCCCCCCAGTTGCGGAATGCCGGCCGCCTGCATACCGGAAGCAGTATGGCTGCTTTATGGGGGGCGCTAGACCAATTTGCCTCTCAGCCCAGTCCACCCCATAAGACTGGTGCTAAACGAACAGTATAGCGCAAGCCGGTGGGGACTCTTTCCGTGCTGCCCCCCTGCAAAGTGCTGCCCTAGGCCTGGGCCTTGTCGGCCTAGGCCAGGATACAGCGTTGGCCATCTCAGTCTCCTTATGTCAATATAAAATTGAGCCACTGGGGAGATCTCAAACGTCCAGTTCATGCAAGACAGCTCAAGAATTTACAGGAACTGGAGGCTTTTTGCCAAGAGGAATGGGCAACTTTACCATCTGAGAAGATAAAGAGCCTCATCCACAAATACTTCAAGCTGTCATTGATCTTAAAAGGGGGCAATGCACGATATCAAGAACTGGGGTATGTAAACTTTTGATCAGGATCATTTGGGTATTTGGTAAAAAAACACAGTTGAGTGATAATACATGGCTTCAGCCAAACACTAACCATGAGTGAAAAATGTTTTTGTTATTCATATTCTCTGAAAAATGGCCAAGAAATTATATTTATTATAAGTATTTAGTCAGCCACCAATTGTGCAAGTTCTCCCACTTAAAAAGATGAGAGGCCCGTAATTGTCACCATAGGTATACCTAAACTATGAGAGACAAAATGTGGAAACAAATCCAGACAATCGGATGGTCTGATTTTTCAAAAAATTTATTTGCAAATTATGGTGGAAAATAAGTATTTGGTCAATATCAAAAGTTCATCTCAATACTTTGTTATATATCCTTTGTTGGCAATGACAGAGGTCAAACATTTTCTGTAAGTCTTCACAAGGTTGTCACACACTGTTGCTGGTATGTTGGCCCATTGCTCCATGCAGATCTCCTCTAGAGCAGTGATGTTTTAGGGCTGTCGCTGGGCAACACAGACTTTCAACTCCCTCCAAAGGTTTTCTTGAAATGCTTCTTACGAAGCCACTCCTTCGTTGACCGGGCGGTGTGTTTGGGATCATTGTCATGCTGAAAGACCAAGCCACGTTTCATCTTCAATGCCCTTGCTGATGGGAGGTGGTTTGCACTCAAAGTCTCACGATACATGGCCCCATTCATTCTTTCATGTACATGGATCAGTCGCCCTGTTCCCTTTGCAGAGAAAGAGCCCCAAAGCATGATGTTGCCACCCCCATGCTTCACAGTAGTTATGGTGTTTTTTGGTTGCAACTCAGCATTCGCTCTCCTCCAAACACGAGGAATTGTGTTTCTACCAAACAGTTCTACTTTGGTTTCATCTGACCATATCCTCTTCTGGATCATCCAAATGCTCTCTAGCAAACCTGACAGGCCCGGACATGTACTGGCTTAAGCAGGGGGACATGTCTGGCACTGCAGGATCCGAGTCACTGGCGGTGTAGTGTGTTACTGACGGTAGCCTTTGTTATGTTGGTCCCAGCTCTTTACAGGTCATTCACTAGGTCCCCCTGTGTGGTTCTGGGATTTTTTCTCACCGTTCTTGTGATCATTTTGACCCCACGGGGTGAGATCTTGCATGGAGCCCCAGATCAAGGGAGATTATCAGTGGTCTTGTATGTCTTCCATTTTCTAATTGCTCCCACAGTTGATTTCTTCACACCAAGCTGCTTTCCTATTGCAGATTCAGTCTTCCCAGCCTGGTGCAGGTCTACAATTTTGTTTCTGGTGTCCTTTGACAGCTCTTTGGTCTTCACCATAGTGGAGTTTGGAGTGTGACTGTTTGAGGTTGTGGACAAATGTATTTTATACTGATAACAAGTTCAAACAGGTGCCATTAATACAGGTAATGAGTGGAGGACAGAGGAGCCTCTGAAAGAAGGTACAGGTCTGTGAGCCAGAAATCTTGCTTGTTTGTAGGTGACCAAATACTTATTTTCCATCATAATTTGCAAATAAATTCTTTCAAAAATCAGACAGACAATGTGATTGTCTGGATTTGTTTCCACATTTTGTCTCTCATAGTTGAGGTATACCTATGATGACAATTACGGGCCTCTCATCTTTTTAAGTGGGAGAACTTGCACAATTGGTGGCTGACTAAATACTTTTTTGCCCCACTGTATACACACACCAGTTAGCCTTTAGATCACTAAGGGGCACGCGCCGCAACGCCGGAGCATGTGCCCGGCGGTGGCGATGATGGAGATCTGTCAATGCAGGGATGCTAGACACCCAACCTTGTGTACATACAGCCACTACAGGAAGAATTTGAAACTAGCTTCCAGGCATGCCACCAAATACACAAGCAAGATTGAGAGATACATTTATTTTCAGACCCCCTTAAATTTTTCACTCTGTTATATTGCAGCCATTTGCTAAAATCATTCAAGTTCATTTTTTTTCCTCATTAATGTACACACAGCACCCCATATTGACAGAAAAACACAGAATTGTTGACATGTTTTGCAGATTTATTAAAAAGAAAAAAAACTGAAATATCACATGGTCCTAAGTATTCAGACCCTTTGTTAAGTATTTAGTAGAAGCAGCCTTTTGATCTAATACAATCATGAGTCTTTTTGGGAAAGATGCAACAAGTTTTTCACACCTAGATTTGGAGATTCTCTGCCATTCCTCCTTGCAGATCCTCTCCAGTTCTGTCAGGTTGGATGGTAAACGTTGGTGGACAGCCATTTTTAGGTCTCTCCAGAGATGCTCAATTGGGTTTAAGTCAGGGCTCTGGCTGGGCCATTCAAGAACAATCACAGAGTTGTTGTGAAGCCACTCCTTTTAGCTGTGTGCTCAGGGTCATCGTCTTGCTGGAAGGTAAACCTTCGGCCCAGTCTGAGGACCTGAGCACTCTGGAGAAGGTTTTCGTCTAGGATATCCCTGTACTTGGCCGCATTCATCTTTCCCTCGATTGCAACCAGTCGTCCTGTCCCTGCAGCTGCCACCACCATGCTTCACTGTTGGGATTGTATTGGACAGGTGATGAGCAGTGCCTGATTTTCTCCACACATACCGCTTAGAATTTAGGCCAAAAAGTTTTATCTTGGTCTCATCAGACCAGAGAATCTTATTTCTCACCATCTTGGAGTCCTTCGGGTGTTTTTTTTTAGCAAACTCCATGCAGGCTTTCATGTGTCTTGCACTGAGCTTTATGGCCATGGTCGGGGCTTTATGGCCACTCTGCCATAAATCCCCGACTGGTGGAGGGCTGCGGTGATGGTTGACTTTCTATAACTTTCTCCCATCTCCCGACTGCATCTCTGGAGCTCAGCCACAGTGATCTTTGGGTTCTTATTTACCTCTCTCACCATGGCTCTTCTCCCCCGATAGCTCAGTTTGGCTTGGCTCTAGGAAGGGTTCTGGTCGTCTCAAACGTCTTCCATTTAAGGATTATGGAGGCCACTGTACTCTTAGGAACCTTAAGAGCAGCAGACATTTTTTTGGTAACCTTGGCCAGATTTGTGCCTTGCCACAATTCTGTCTTGAGTTCTTTAGGCAGTTCCTTTGACCTCATGATTCTTATGTGCTTTGACATGCACTGTGAGCCGTCAGGTCTTGTATAGACAGGTGTGTGGCTTTCCTAATCAAGTCCAATTAGTATAATCAAACACAGCTCAAATGAAGGTGTAGAACCATCTCAAGGATGATCAGAAGAAATGGACAGCACCTGAGTTAAATATACGAGTGTCACAGCAAAGGGTCTAAATACTAGGACCATGTGATATTTCAGTTTTTCTTTTATAATAAATCTACAAAAATTTCAACAATTCTGTGTTTTTCTGTCAATATGGGGTGCTGTGTGTACATTAATGAGGGGGAAAAAAATGAACGTAAATTATTTTAGCAAATGGCTGCAATATAACAAAGAATGAAAAATTTAAGGGGGTCTGAATACTTTCCGTCCCCACTGTAATATATATAGAAGAAGGATGAAGGGGAAGAAGGAGCTGGTTTACCTGTCAAAGGATTTGTATTTCTATCAATCCAATCCTGAGATTTACACAGCTCTGTCCCAAAAATAAAAAAGGACTGGGGGCACAAATAATTTGGGGCTACATTTCTGCAAATTGGAGTAGGCGATTTGGTTAAAACAGATGCCATCTGTGATAACAAAATTTATTACTCCATATATTAATATGGGACTTAAGCCAATGTGACCTTATATCATGCCACTTTATGTACAGGATAATGTTGAACGTATACTATATCCCCACAATTTCAAAGTACTGTATTTATTGGCGTATAACACTCACTTTTTCACAATGAAAACCGGGTGCAAATAGCGTGTGCGTGTTATACGCCAATACTTCAATTTTAGCTGCCTCTGAGGGGTCAGGGAGGGTGGCGGGATGAGCGCCATCAGATTAAATACAGTGAGAATCTCCTGTTTACTTGGCAGCCTCTGTAATAGAAATCTCCTGGGCCGCCATTGGACCACTGTTCTGTCTTTCATAGGAGATTCTCACTGTATGTAATCTGTCGGCGCTTGTCCCGCCCCCCTCCGTGTCCCCTCTAGGCTGCAGATGGGCATCGAACAGACTGCACTGATGGCAGTGGTGAGGCTGCTGCATTGATGGCAATGGCAAGGCTGCTACATTGATGGCAATGGTGAGGCTGCATTGATGTAGACTAATGAGGCTGCATTGATGGCACTTGTGAGGCTGCAGATGGGCATTGATCAGGCTGCATTGATGGCAATAGTGAGACTGACCCTTATTTTGCTTCAAAGTTCCTTATTAAAAAAATTGTAGTTTTTTTCCTGAAACTTCCCTCTTAAAATGAATGTGCGTGTTATACGCCGATAAATACGGTAATTAAATAGAACACATTTTTTTCAGCACGTTGGGGGTGCCCTTGACTGTTTTCCCGCACAGATATTACCCTAGCATTAAAAGGTGGAAGTTAAGGCTCTCGTAGGAAATCCCACTAATATATGGAAGATTCCTTCATAAAAACATTTTTTAAATAACTGGAGAAATAAAAAATATTATGGTTAAAATGCATATAGTGTATCCCCAGCATGAAAAGCAGCTGGGAAAATCCACTGAAATTAAGGAACAGCAACCCTTTTGAGGAGGCACAGGAAAGCTAATCCATGAATAGCACCTTCACATGATTCACCCATGAGCCAGAAGTGGAGGCTGTACCTACACAGACCATTGTGTTAAAAGGCACAGGCTAATGAGAAGGCCTGCACGAGGCAGAGGAAACCCACAATTTGTGCAGCTCTTGCACATTAGGTCAACTGTTTCCGATTGAATGGAGGAATGCAGCTCTGATATGCAATGCAATTGCAACAGCCTCAGGGGTCTTGTAAATAAGGTACCATGGAAGTATGAAGTGCAGATGAGGATCAGGATCATGAACTTCAATGTCTCGTTCCTCCGTCCTCAACTCCTTCCTCCCTTCCCATGCCATTTCCTGCACTTCCACCACCTCCAGGCCCATACAACCCAACAGCCTTGCACTCCTCTGCCAACTTTTTTCCCACAACAGTACACCCAGCATCCATAACAACCCCCATCTCAGCCATTTCTCTCCTCCTATAAGCACTACTCCTCCACAAACATAATTTGGCTCCCCTACAAGCCACCCTCATTTGGGAGGTGCACCCACTACTGAACACTCCTCCTGCCATCTGCAGACAGCACAATCCTTTCCATTGAATTAAGGCAATTTTCTCCCAGGTAATAAACCAGGCAATGCAGCAAGATGACTGCTACCACTCATCATACACCTACCAGCAGCTGTAGCTTACACTTCTTTAAAGCAGAACTTCGGGCAAAAATTTTTTTACATGTCCTTGTTGCCGATTTACCTTCACCAACTTTGCCATCCATGTTCTTCTGAGCTCTGTAGTTCCTCTGCAATTGGCTGAACTTGCTTGAAAACAGTTATTGCCCGCTGACATCCTGTTTGTAAGACCGCTGGCTGTTATCCCTCTCCTAAGCTCAGCCAGCGGTCTGACATGCCCCCTTGTAGTCCTCTGAAAGCCGAGCAGGGAGTACCATTTTCGGTAGTGGGCAGAGGGGGTCTCACAGCCCCCGGTCTGTGCCGCCCATGGAGGAGGTGTCTTCCTCCTCCATTTCCTGACAGTCACGTCCCCCCCGTCACCGCCGTCCCTCCGCCTGCCATCTCCGTGCAGAGCAGATTCATCATCAGTAATCACTTGTATGACACAGCTGGGATGTCCCGCTGTGTCAAGTATAGTATACCAGAACACTGCTCGCTGATGCCCCGCCTTCATTATGATTGATAGGATGGGAGTGCGCTAAGTATTCATGGGAAAGAATAGAGAGAAAGACAAAGACAAAGAGAAAAGAGAAAGACCTGAAAATTAAACCAGACATATCTCAAAAACGGTAAGAAATTTCACAAATGTAATAACTGTTTAGTGTGTGTGTGTGTGTGTGTGTGTGTTCACTAATGGGGGATTTTTTGAAAATCCCATAGTTCTGCTTTTACAAAGCCCTTTATATTTTTGGGGAAAAAAAATCCTTGTCAGGTTTTGTTTTATGGGTTAATTGTTCTTACACTGGCATGGTAGAAGGGGTGAGCTCATGTGTGTATGAGCTATCCTGCCAAGTAACTGACAGCGACAGCATCCTGGCAGGATAGCTCATATGGATTCAGACTAGTGTCGAAACATGCCCGAGTTCATTCATGATCTTCAGCTAATTTCAGTATTTGTTTGTCCAACAAGACACTGCCAGGTGTGACTACTGTTCAATTGCTTTGTTATGCGTGCACACACACATACAGTATCTCACAAAAGCGAGTACACCCCTCACATTTTTGTAAATATTCTATTATATCTTTTCATGTGACAAATCTGAAGAAATGACACTTTGCTACAATGTAAAGTAGTGTGTGTACAGCTTATATAAACAGTGTAAATGTTCTGTCCCCTCAAAATAACTCACACAGCCATTAATGTCTAAACCGTTGGCAACAAAAGGGAGTACACCCCTAAGTGAAAATGTCCAAATTGGGCCCAAAGTGTAATTTTTTTGTGTGGCTACCATTATTTTCAGGCACTGCCTCTTGGGCATGGAGTTAATCAGAGCTTTGCAGGTTGCCACTGGAGCCCTCTCCCAATCCTCCATGGACGACATCACGGAGCTGGTGGATGTTAGAGGCCTTGCGCTCCTCCACCTTCCGTTTGAGGATGCCCCACAGATACTCAGTAGGGTTTAGGTCTGGAGACATGCTTGGCCAGTCCATCACCTTTACCCTCAGCTTCTTTAGCTAGGCAGTGGTCATCTTGGAGATGCGTTTGGGGGTCGTTATGTTGGAATACTGTCCTGCGGCCCAGTTTCCGAAGGGGGGGAGAATCATGCTCTGCTTCAGTATGTTACAGTACATGTTGGCATTCATGGTTCCCTCAATAAACTGAAGCTCCCCAATAGCAGCAGCACTCATGACACTCCCACCACCATGCTTGACTGTAGGAAAGACACATTTGTCTTTGTACTATTCACCTGCTTGCCGCCACACACGCTTGACACCATCTGAACCGAATAAGCTTAACTTGGTCTCATTAGAC
>JBBDGP010003108.1:845000-972447 GCA_037952835.1 Lithobates septentrionalis | reverse complement strand
CCCCACCGCGCGCGTGCAGGGAAACCCCCCCCCCCCGGGGGAGTCCCCCCACCGCGCGCGTGCGGGGAAACCCCCCCCCCCGGGGGAGTCCCCCACCTCGTGCGCAAGGAAACACCCCCCCAAGGGGAGTCCCCCACCTCGCGCGCAGGGAACCCCCCCCGGGGGAGTCCCCCACCTCGCGCGCAGGGAAACCCCCCCCTGGGGGAGTCCCCCACCTCGCGCGCGTGCAGGGAAACCCCCCCCCCGGGGGAGTCCCCCACCGCGCGCGTGCAGGGAAACCCCCCCCCCGGGGGAGTTCCCCCACCGCGCGCGTGCAGGGAAACCCCCCCCCCGGGGGAGTTCCCCACCGCGCGCGTGCAGGGAAACCCCCCCCGGGGAGTCCCCCACCGCGCGCGTGCAGGGAAACCCCCCCCCCCCCCCGGGGGAGTCCCCCCACCGCGCGCGTGCGGGGAAACCCCCCCCCCCCGGGGGAGTCCCCCCACCGCGCGCGTGCAGGGAAAACCCCCCCCCCCGGGGGAGTCCCCCACCGCGCGCGTGCAGGGAAACCCCCCCCCCCCCGGGGGAGTCCCCCACCGCGCGCGTGCAGGGAAACCCCCCCCCCCCCCCGGGGAGTCCCCCACCGCGCGCGTGCAGGGAAACCCCCCCCCCCCCCCGGGGAGTCCCCCACCGCGCGCGTGCAGGGAAACCCCCCCCCCCCCCGGGGAGTCCCCCACCGCGCGCGTGCAGGGAAACCCCCCCCCCCCGGGGGAGTCCCCCACCGCGCGCGTGCAGGGAAACCCCCCCCCCCGGGGGAGTCCCCCACCGCGCGCAGGGAAACCCCCCCCCCCGGGGGAGTCCCCCACCGCGCGCGCGCGCAGGGAAACCCCCCCCCCCCGGGGGAGTCCCCCACCGCGCGCGCGCGCAGGGAAACCCCCCCCCCCCCCCGGGGGAGTCCCCCACCGCGCGCGCGCGCAGGGAAACCCCCCCCCGGGGGAGTCCCCCACCGCGCGCGCGTCCAGGGAGTCCCCCACCTTGCGCGCATGCAGGGAAACCCCCCCCCCGGGGGAGTCCCCCACCTCGCGCGCGTGCTGGGAAAACCCCCCCCCCCAGGGGAGTCCCCCACCTCGCGCAGGGAAACCCTCCCCCCCGGGGGAGTCCCCCACCTCGCGCGCGTGCAGGGAAACCCCCCCCCCCCGGGGGAGCGCGCAGGGAAACCCCACCGGGAATCCCCCACCTCGCACGTGCATGGAAAGGTGACGGATTCCCTGCGCGCCTGAGGTGGGGGATTCCCCCAGGGCTTCCCCGCAAGCGCGAGGTGGGGGGGGATTCCCCTGGGGCTTCTCTACAACTAGATCCCCAGTAAAAGCAGCACACACATAAACAATTGTAAGGGACATTTTTAACCCCTTGTTCGCCCTAGATGTTAACCCCTTCTTGCCCTGTGTTATTAGTACAGTGACAGTGTATAATATTATAAGCACTGGTCACTTGATTTGTTTTTTTTGTAGGGATAAGTTTTTATGTTTCTTCAAAATTGGCAGCCTTTTTTGTTTATATAATAACAAATAAAGAACCCACAAGTGATCAAATACCACCAAAATGAAGATCTGTTTCTGTAAAATTTTGCTAAATTATAAAATGCTATAACAATGCTCCACTTTTAAAGCATATGCAGTGTTTACAAGGTTACTGTATCCATTTCTATGTCCCAAGACAACAGTGATTATTACAGCTGGTAGAAGCATAATATAAGATATGTTTTCTTAATTATATGCATTTGTTTCTCAACAGTTACGAATCAGTGGTTCCTCCCAGCAGTGAGGGGGGATATTCCTCCAGGTTGTGCTGCTCATGGATTTGTCTGTGATGGGACAAGAATTCTGGTTTTTGGTGGAATGGTGGAATATGGAAGATACAGCAATGATCTATTTGAATTGCAGGTAAGAGAAGGGTATATTTTCCTGTGCCTAAGGAAAAATATGACTCTATAATAGCTCCATTTTGATATTTGATTAATTGCCTGGGAAATATATTTATCTGTATTTTAGGGCCGGTTCACACTGGGATTGTCACAGGAGCGCACAGATTCACATGCAGTTCTGTGAAGTGCGATTTCAGCCCATTAATTTTGAATGGGCTGAAATCGCACCGCACCAAAAATATGCATGCATACTTCTATACCATGCAATTCGATGCAGGCAAGCATAATGTGTTTGGGGGTATTATTGACTTAATATTGACACCTGCAGCAGATTGCATCTGCAGTGCATTTTGAACGCGCACAGAAAGCGTGTTTCCCACACCACGTTCTGGTGTGAACGTGCCCTATTAAAAAAAAAAAAAAGTATTTTTCAGCATAACATTTTTTTAGATGTCTGCATTAGTTTTCTTTTTCTCAGGCTAAGTACGCTTTCTGAAAGTACATAAAAATGCTTGTTGATAGAATTCTAGTATCCGTGTAGAAGAGTGGGGGTGTGTTTGTCATCAAATTAGGAGTGCAGTCTAAGTTAACAATGTTGTTCCTCCATGAATATAGCACAGTTAGTAAGAGTTGTCACCATAGGATAGGGAATAATGCGATTGCAGCCTTTTTTGTACCGTGTACCATGAAGTGAAACTGTTTTGCACATGTAGGGAAATGCAACATGTCCACTTAACTGCTGCCCTCTCCAGCTGCATACACTCATATTTCCTTTGCTTAATTTCCACTCTGTTCAGGCTCTGGGAGTGAATTGACATATTTGGTACTTCCAAGCTTGGCAAGTATGTCGCTCGCTTCTCCGCCACCCATGTGGCAGGTCTGGTGCGTGACCACTCGGACCCAGACAGCAAGTCCTTTGTCCAATGTAAGCTCCATGTTGCGGTTTTGGAGCATACACAGGCCATAATCTTCTCCTTGCTTCTGTTGACTGGCAGGGCGGTGAATGGAAGGCACGAGTATGTGTAGTTGGGGAGGGACACATTTTATGTCAATCTATTACTTTTGAACAGTATTGAAAAAGCCATTGAGTAGTTGAACAAACATTTGTACGGGTTAAGGAGAGGGGAAGGACTGCAGACTGGCCTGTGATGACAAACCTGCATTTGGCTGGGAAAATCTGTTCTGGCTGATCAGTGTTTCCCCCATGCAGGCTTGACCATCAGGCATTAGGGTGAAAGGTCTATAAATATACAAACTCTCAATGATCTGACAATAAATACCTAGAGCACAAAAAGAGGGGGGAGAAACAGATTGTTTCTCTAAAGAAGGTCAACAGAGAACACTAGGGTCAAATACAATACCAGCTTTATTAATTACCAAAAAATATTTACCCAATTATAGTAACAAAAGTGAAGTTAGAGACAGTATGGACAGACGGTTATAACAAACATGTTAAAATTGGACAACGTTGTCACAAGGGATATGAAATCAAAAGGGAGCCGCGGCCATGCACCCACACATTCTCATCATACACACTGGATGTAAAGTATTTTCAGGATAGTCATGCACATTAGGTAGCAATTGCCGGAATTAATTCCTAGTATTGAGTGTCCAATTGGGCAGGAACAGTCCTATATCACTAGTATGGAGGTAATGTGAGTGGGTGGATGATCTGACAAATCAAACAATCATAAAATTGGACCATAGATGAAGCGATCTCTCAAGGGATCATTGTATTCAATGATTGCATAGACCACAGCTGATGGATAAATAGTAAACGCTTTCCAGGTTGCAGTAGAACTGATTGTACAGATATCTACAAAGGCAGCAGAGTAGATGTCCTTAGAGACAACATTAATGGAAACATAGAAAAACCGACATACGTTTTGTTGCAAGTGCTAGGTAAAGTGAAGGAATCTCACTGATCGCACTATGTCCGTCGTCAGACTATGATAGTCCTGAGTGTTGAAGTCTCCCTGTGGACAGATGCCTCTGTGTGGTTCATCTAGGGTGTAGATCGGCAAGGGGTCGTCTCTCACTGCTTCTCACCATAGAACCGCTGAAGCGCCAATGCCGCCATGTGATACGTGACTGTGGGGGAAAGCCAGCATCAGCTGTTGGATCAGCTGTTGGGTCCGTGTGGAGATGAGTCAGATCAGATTGCGCGCGGCTCCCAGGGACGTGCTGACGTCACACGGCTGACGCGTTTCACCAGCCAATGAACGCTGGTTTCCTCAGAGCTGGAATAAATACCTAGATTCTGTGAACATTCTTTAAGGCCTGTTTCACACAGGTTTCAGCTTGTATAAGAGCAATGTGAACAGTAAGCTTTCACCGTGCGTTTGCAGAGTTTTCAGAAAACTTTGTTGAAGTTTCTAAAGTACTTTTCAGCTCCAGTTTGTAAATGTTGAACACAGATCCTAATGGGGTGCTGATTGCCACTTTATGCAAGCTGCTAGCAGGCTTTCAACAATCTTCTAGAAGTGCTGAAGCCTGCTAGCGGCTTGTTTTAAAGTGTCAATCAGCACCCCATTAGGATCTGTGTTTAACATTCACAAACGAGCTGCATGGTGCTTTAAGGCCTGGTTCACACTTATGCAGGTTGCAGTTTGCATGTCCCAGGTGTATTTTGCGTTTTTCAATACACGTTTGATCCATTGAAGTCTATCAAACCAAAAAAACAGAAAACAATCCGTGGCTCTTTCCATAAAATGCACAGATGTGAACTACATCCATAGGAAAACATGTGAAATGGACTTTAGCGTGTTTCTTTAAAACTGAAAACGCACAAAATATGTGAACCAGGCCTAAAGGCTTCAACAAAGTTTGTTAAAAGTTCTGCAAATGCTTTGTCAAAGCTTGCTGTTTACACTGCTCTTATACAAAATAAAGCCGTGTGGAACAGGCCTAAAGGTTTAGTTCACATTCATAAAAAAACACATTAAGCTGTTAGAGTGCACGATTCTGGCCAAAATGAGAATCACGATTTTTTTGCTTAGAATAAAGATCACGATTCTTGCGGCGTAAAATCTTTCACATTATAGAAAAAAAATTGGGCTAACTTTACTGGTTAGTTTTTTTTTTTTTTAAATTCATTAACCACTTCCTGCCCGGCCTATAGCAGATTGACGGCCAGGCGGTGGTTCCGTTAACCTGACTGGGCATCATATGACGTCCAGCAGGATAACATGCCGCCGCGTGCCCACGGGGGCGCGCATCGTGGCGATCGGTGGAGCGGTGTGGCAGTCTGCCACACCGCTCCACCGATCTTGGTAAAGAGCCCCCGGCAGATGCTCTTTACCACGTGATCAGCCGTGTCTAATCACCTTTAGGGGGAAGAGGTGGAACGTCCCTTCCCCCTCCCATAAGGGTCAACTCCTTCCCCTCTCCCCACCTCAGGCGTCCCACCATTGAAACTTAGACCATAGATAGTGGGATAGAGTGCGAGCAATCTAATCCCCCTCAATCTCCATATTTTCAGTGTAGTGCACTCATATTCTCACCCTCCAGTGTAACCTCTCCAGCTGGCTCTTGCTATTAACTTCGTTCACCGCTCTGGGCCCCTTCCTCCTCCTGGCCAAAACGATATTAAAAAGAAACCTTCTTAAAACCTTCCACAGCCTGTGATGATTCCTTTGGACTGAAAGGGAACCCTGGCCGGAAGGTAGGTATAGGACAGCATGGTGTGCTTTTTTGTAAAGGTGAACTAAACCTTTAAAGAATGTCCACAGAATCCAAGCATATACAGTCAGATCACTGAGTGTAAGTTTATTGACCTGCTTTTTGGTGAACCTACACTTATTTGTGGAGTTGTCATGCAACATATACAGTAATTGACCATACCTTCTCATGCTACTTGTAATATGATATAAAGGTTGACTCTAGTACCTTAAGTTTCTTTATCATACTTTACGGGACACAGAGCAGCCATGATAACTAACTGGGTTAGACGCCACCTATAGGTGAATGGACACTGGCAAACCAAACAGACAGGAAGTTCCTCCCCTATATAACCCCTCCTACACAGGAAGTACCTCAGTGTCTTCAAGGTGATGGTCACGGTTTGAAGAAGCTCTCCATGAGCTAGCTAAGAGATGGTCCCGGAACAGATCCTGAAGGATTTAAAAGGGCTATATAATTGGATCCATCCAAATGGTGATACACTAAAATGGTTGTTACGTAAACCTCGTTACACAAGAAGATTAAGAAGTTTTGCCTGTAATGTGACCCTTTGGGCACTGGACCCTGGGAGATCCGGATCCTTGGTAAGAAATAAAAAATCCCAAAGGAGTTCCGGCAGGGTGCTTTACAGGTCCAAGGGAGAGGCCCCATATTCAAGGGGACCCAGTCCTTGAAGGTCCTAGAGACAGAGACCCATCGTGATGGGGGAAGATTGGAATCTAGCTTCTTAGCAGAATCCTGCGGCGGGACTGGTAAGTGTTTTAAAAAAACTTTTTTTTGCACTTGTGATACCGTAGATTGTATTTTCAGTCTCTTACCTTTTTTCTTTAAAAAAAAAAAACAGGTGTCAAATTTTTCTATCCACCGGGGGCAGTGTTGTTGCGGATGGCGGTGCTTCTCTGTGGAGCTTCCAGCCAGGTTGAGTCTATCAGGAGGCGGGCGGTTCTTTAGGATTCCCTCACCCCGTGCATCTAATTCTCACGCCAACACCTTTGTTGGCCCTGTTCCACCGCTGTTTGTGGTCGCAGGGGGCGCGCATGTGCGCGGGAATGGCGTGAAAGGACGTGCACATAGGAGGGGGGTGAGAGGGGCACAGAACACCGGACATGTGCAGTGGGGCGCAAGCGGCCATATTAGGAGCAGTCCCAACCCTAGGCTTCTGTAAGCAGGCATAAGGGGACACAGAGCGGCATCAGCTGGTCACATGAGTCACTGTGTGTGGATGGACCAGGGCACCACAGGTCCTGTAAGAGCTGTAACACTTACAGAGCGGTTGAAGTACATAAGGGTGGGGTTGTTTTTTTACCTAAAAATTTTTTGTCTCAGTCATGTCTTCCGGAAGAGGAGTGGGCGAGGCGGGAAGGGGTGCAAATGCACCACCATCAGTATTAGAGGATGTTAGCCTTACATCTGCTGTGTTTAAATCCCCTGAAAGACCTGAGGCAACTGGCCAGTCTGAGCCATTTCGGTTGTCAGGCATTGTAGCAACAGCTAATGCTTCTGCCTCATCCTACGTTACAAAGGACGACTTAGCATCAGCTTTAGCTGGGCTAGAGGGTAAAATAGCAGGTATGATTGCTTCATTTTCTCAAGGGAGAAAGAAATGGGATAGATCCCCTTCACCTGAGCCCCCACCTGCATTGGAACAGGATTGGGCAGAGGATGTGGAATTAGTGGCAGTGAATGACCAGGAGGAAGGCCAGGCCACAGATTCCACTTTTGAGGAGTCATGTTCTGAAGAACCATTTTCAGCCTCTCAATCCCATAGACTGCTGATCCAGACCCCCCCCGGAGAGGTGTGGAGGTCTCTGAAGTTTCCTTTTCCTCTTTAGGATCTCTGCGGCCTCCACAGAGTTCACAGGCTTTTCCATTGCATCCGTTACTAGAGTAGATCATGTATGCTGACTGGGATCACCCGGTTAAGCTGTTTGCACTTTTGTACCCTATGGAGGAAAATTTTTTAAGAAAATGGAGCATGGCATCTGTGGAGGCAGCCATTTCTTCTGTGAATAAGAGTCTCACCTGTCGGGTAGATAATGCCCAGGTGTTTAACCACTTCCGGACCGCTCACTGTATATATACGTCATTTTTTTGAAGATGGATATCTCGGTAACGGCAGGAGCTGCTGCCACAACCGAGGTATCCATCTTTTCAGTGAGCGGTTCCGTACATGATAATGGTGGTCTCTGCGGCGGGTTCGCCGCGAGATCACCGTTATCGGCGGCGGGAGAGGTGCCACCCCCCCTCCCGCCGCTCTCCCGCACCCTCCGCCGCTTACCGGAGCCGTCGGTAGCGGCGGAGGCGATCGGGTCCTGTCACTTCCTCGATATGGAGACGAGTGAGGCTAAGATGGCCCCCACCCGTCTCCATACCATGTGACGGCCGGAGCGACGTCATTACGGCGGCTCCGCCCACGTCTCTTAAAGGCACAATTATTTTTGTCATTTTTTTTTTAAACAACTTTTTTTTTTTTTTTTTTTTTTTTTTTTTTTTTTTGCATTTTAGTCTAAATATGAGATCTGAGGACTTTTTGACCCCAGATCTCATATTTAAGAGGACCTGTCATGCTTTTTTCTATTACAAGGGATGTTTACATTCCTTGTAATAGGAATAAAAGTGATCCAATTTTTTTTTTTTTAAAAACAGTGAAAAAATTAATAAAATAAAGTAAAATAAATAATAAAAAAAAAAAAAAAAATTTTTTAAAGCGCCCTGTCCTGACGAGCTCGCGCGCAGAAGCGAACGCATACGTGAGTAGCGCCCGCATATGAAAACGGTGGTCAAACCACACATGTGAGGTATCGCCGCGACCGGTAGAGTGAGAGCAATAATTCTAGCCCTAGACCTCCTCTGTAACGCAAAACATGCAATCTGTAGAATTTTTTAAACGTCGCCTATGGAGATTTTTAAGGGTAAAAGTTTGACGCTATTCCACGAGCGGGCGCAATTTTGAAGCGTGACATGATGGGTATCAATTTACTTGGCGTAACATTATATTTCACAATATAAAAAAAAATTGGGCTAACTTTACTGTTGTCTTATTTTTTTTTTCAAAAAAGTGAATTTTTTCCAAAAAAAGTGCGCTTAGAAGACCGCTGCGCAAATACGGTGCAAAAAAAAGTATTGCAATGACCGCCATTTTATTCTCTAGGGTGTTAGAAAAAAAACAATATATAATGTTTGGGGGTTCTAAGTAATTTTCTAGCAAAAAAACCTGTTTTAAACATGTAAACACCTAAAATCCAAAACGAGGCTGGTCTTAAAGTGGTTAAGGATCCAGCAGATAAGAAATTGGAGTCTTTATTTAAAACTTTATTTGCTATTTCTGGGTCTGCTGTACAACCAGCAGTAGCAGCTATCGGTATCTGTCAGTCTTTAAAGGACCAAGTGAAGCGGGTAACTAAGACTGTTCTCGATCAAGGGGTACATGCGAGGGTTTGGCAGAATTACCTCGGGCCTTAAGTTTCGCAGTGGATGCCCTTAAGGATTCCATACAACAGATGTCTCGGTTGGCCCTGCTGTCAGTACATATGCGTAGGATTATTTGGTTAAAGAGCTTACTTACTTACTGGTTAAAAGATTACTAGCTGCTTTTCCCTTTCACAGGGACCGGCTATTTGGAGAGGACCTGGATAAATATAACCAGAAGATTTCAGGGGATAAGAGTGCACTTCTACCAGTTAAGAAGAGCAGACAACCCTCTTTCAAGGTGTCTAGTGCTTCAGTACCCAGCACTTCTAATTTCAGGCAGTATTGATGACCTCAGTCGTCCGGTCCTAGAGGAAAGCCTCAAGGCAGAAAAAGCCCTGGGCCCAGGGACCTCCTAAGGTCAGTCCCAAGCCTTCCTTATGAAGGGGCGCCTCCACTCACGCGGGTGGGGGGAGGCTATTATTGTTCGCAGATGCCTGGGAAGAAAGTGATCCGAGACAAGTGGGTTATTTCCACCGTATCTCAGGGGTACAAAATAGAGTTCTGGGGGCTTCCCCCCTCTCGGTTCATAAGGTTCAATGTCCCCCGTAGACCCGGTAAAGAAGAGATCTTTTCTTCAGGCAATAGATCAGCTAAAGTTACAAGGAGTAATTTCAGAGGTTCCAATCATCGAAAGATTCAAGGATTTTTACTCAAATCTTTTCATAATTCCAAAGCCAAATGGAGAGGTCTATTCTGGACCTCAAGGCTCTGAATCAATTTCTGGTCATTCGTTCTTTCCAAATGGAATCAATTCGTTCAGTGATATAGCCTCCTTAAACGGGGAGGAATTCCTGGCGTTCGTAGACCTCAAGGACGCGTACCTACATGTGCCAATCTGCAGGTCCCATCGAAGGTTTCTGCGATTTGCGGTGGGCGATCAACATCTTCACTTTGTGGCACTGCCCTTCGGGTTAGCCACGGCACCTCGGGTATTCACAAAGATAGTTCTAAGATCCCAGGGAATATCGGTTGCAGGGTACCTGGACGATCTACTACTGATAGATCAAACGGTTCCAGACCTGAGGCAGAATGTAGCTCGGGCGGTTCAGTTCTTGGAACGGCTGGGTTGGGTTCTGAATTGGTCAAAATCGGCCCTGCAACCTGTTCAGCGCCTAGAATATCTGGGGCTAATACTAGACACAGTCAAGGCAAAGGTATTCTTACCACCAGAGAAGGTCAGGGTCATGAAAAACCCCGTCCAGGTCATAAAGAGGAAAAGATATCCCTCCATTTGCCTGTGTATGAAGCTCCTGGGGAAGATGGTGTCCTCATTCGAGGCAGTCCCTTATGCACAGTTTCACTCCAGTTCAAAGCAACATTCTAACTGTCTGGAAGGAGACGGTCCATCTAGTAAAACGAAAGGTCCTTTTTACCCGTGATCTGGAAGGTGGTGACGACAGTCTTTCTGGATGGGGGGGCAATCCTAGAGGAGGCCACCGTCCAGGGAGAGTGGTCCTGGAGGGAGAAGGGCTTGCCCATCCACGTTTTGGAGATTCCGGCAGCGCGCTTGGCTCTAAGCTTCTGGACTTCCAGACTACAGGGATGTCCTGTGAGAATCCAGCTTGACAATGCCACGGCTGTGGCATATATCAATCACCAGGGGGGCACCAGGAGTCAGACAGCCCAGAAGGAAGTAGATCGCATGCTGACTTGGGCAGAAAGATTTGTTCCATCCTTATCAGCGGTGTTTATCCCTAGAGTGGAGAATTAGCAGGCGGACTTTCTGAGTCGCCAGGAGATACTACCAGGGGAGTGATCCCGAGATCTTTGCATCAATCTGCCGCCGATGGGGGTTCTGGATTTAGACCTGCTGGCGTCCAGGTTCAACAGGAAACTAGACAGTTTCGTGTCCAGAACCAAGGACCCACTGTCATTAGGGGCAGATGCCCTGATAATTCGGTGGGATCAGTTTTCCCTGATATATGCAGAATCCGGGAAGAGAGAAAGCCGGTAATTCCAGTAGCTCTGGTTTGGCCCAGAAGGACTTGGTACGCACAGATTGTAAAACTGGCGGTGGGAAACCCCCGGATCTGCTCTCACAGGGTCCAATATTCCACCCTGCTTTACGGTCTCTAAGTTTAATGGTTTGGCTATTGAAACCAGGATCTTAAGGGACCAGGGCATTTCTAGGTCGGTATTGTCTACCATGTTGAATCCTAGAAAGCCAATTTCCAGAAATATCTCCTATAGAGTCTGGAGATCCTACAGTGCCTTGCGAAAGTATTCGGCCCCCTTGAACTTTTCAACCTTTTGCCACATTTCAGGCTTCAAACAAAGATATAAAATTTTTATTTTTTGTGAAGAATCACCAACAAGTGGGACGCAATTGTGAAGTGGAACGAAATCTATTGGATTGTTGAAACTATTAATAAAAAAAATGAAAAGTGGGGCGTGCAAAATTATTCGGCCCCCTTGCGTTAATACTTTGTAGATCCACCTTTTGCTGCGATTACAGCTGCAAGTCGCTTGGGGTATGTCTCTATCAGTTTTGCACATCGAGAGACTGAAATTCTTGCCCATTCTTCCTTGCAAAACAGCTCGAGCTCAGTGAGGTTGGATGGAGAGCGTTTGTGAACAGCAGTTTTCAGCTCTTTCCACAGATTCTGGATTGGATTCAGGTCTGGACTTTGACTTGGCCATTCTAACACCTGGATACGTTTATTTGTGAACCATTCCTTTGTAGATTTTGCTGTATGTTTGGGATCATTGTCTTGTTGGAAGATAAATCTCCGTCCCAGTTTCAGGTCTTTTGCAGACTCCAACAGGTTTTCATCCAGAATGGTCCTGTATTTGGCTGCATCCATCTTCCCCTCAATTTTAACCATCTTCCCTGTCCCTGCTGAAGAAAAGCAGGCCCAAACCATGATGCTGCCACCACCATGTTTGACAGTGGGGATGGTGTGTTGAGTGTGATGAGCTGTGTTGCTTTTACGCCAAACATACCGTTTTGCATTGTGGCCAAAAAGTTTGATTTTGGTTTCATCGGACCAGAGCACCTTCTTCCACATGTTTGGTGTGTCTCCAAGGTGGCTTGTGGCAAACTTTAGATGAGACTTTTTATGGATATCTTTGAGAAATGGCTTTCTTCTTGCCACTCTTCCATAAAGGCCAGATTTGTGCAGTGTACGACTGATTGTTGTCCTATGGACAGACTCTCCCACCTCAGCTGTAGTTCTCTGCAGTTCATCCAGAGTGATCATGGGCCTCTTGGCTGCATCTCTGATCAGTCTTCTCCTTGTCTGAGCTGAAAGTTTAGAGGGACAGCCAGGTCTTGGTAGATTTGCAGTGGTCTGATACTCCTTCCATTTCAAAATGATCGCTTGCACAGTGCTCCTTGGGATGTTTAAAGCTTGGGAAATCTTTTTGTATCCAAATCCGGCTTTAAACTTCTCCACAACAGTATTACAGACCTGCCTGGTGTGTTCCTTGGTCTTCACGATGCTCTCTGCGCTTTCAACAGAACCCTGAGACTATCACAGAGCAGGTGCATTTATACAGAGACTTGATTACACACAGGTGGATTTTATTTATCACCATCAGTCATTTAGGACAACAATGGATCATTCAGAGATCCTCGCTGAACTTCTGGAGTGAGTTTTCTGCACTGAAAGTAAAGGGGCCGAATAATTTTGCACGCACCACTTTTCAGTTTTTTATTTGCTAAAAAAGTTTAAAATATCCAATAGATTTCGTTCCACTTCACAATTGTGTCCCACTTGTTGGTGATTCTTCACAAAAAATTAAAATTTTATATCTTTATGTTTGAAGCCTGAAATGTGGCAAAAGGTTAAAAAGTTCAAGGGGGCCGAATACTTTTGCAAGGCACTGTATATTGCCTGGTGTGAGGCCAGGAGGTGGCACCCCGTAGATATTTCATCGGGAGAGTTTTGGCTTTTCTGCAGAAAGGGGTGGATATGAATCTGGCCTTAAGTACAATTAAGAGTCAAATCTCGACCTCAGCAATCTTTTTTCAGAGGCCTGTTGCTTCTCACTCCTTAGTACGAACATTTGTACAGGGGATGGTTCGTGTGCTTCCACCGGTCAGGCCGCCTCTGTGCCCTTGGTTTTAAATTTAGTGCTGGGGGTTTTACAGAGGCAGCCCTTTGAACCTATCCGGCAGATTCTTTTAGTCCTCTTGACAAGAAAATTTGTTTTCTTGGTGGCAGTGACGTCGGCCAGGAAGGTGTCGGCTCTGTCCTGTAAAGAACATTATTTGATCTTGCACCAGAATAGGGCGGTTTTGCGGCCACAACCAGAATTTTTGCCCAAGGTAGTGTCCAGTTTTCATCGAAATCAGGTTTTTATTCTACCTTCCTTTTTTACGAATCCACAGTCTGCAGAGGAGAGATTATTTCATTGTCTTGACGTAGTACGGGCTATCAGAGTCTATCTGAGAATATCAGCTCAAATGAGAGACTGATGTTCTGTTTATTTTGTCAGAAGGTCCGAAGATGGGGCAGGCAGCATCTAAGTCAACTGTTTCTCAATGGATCTGCCCGGTGATTGTTCAGGCGTATGGTGTAAGAGGTAAGGCCCCGCATATTCCAATAAAGGCACACACTACCAGAAGAGTGAGTGCTTCATGGGCGGTTTGTCATCAAGCATCGATGGCTCAGATTTGCAAGGCTGCTACTTGGGTCTTCGGTACATACATTCACTAGGTTTTATCAAGTAGATGGTAGGACTCAGGAGGATATTGCATTTTGGACGCAGTGTACTGCAGGCAACAGTATAGATCCTGTTGTTCTGATGGTGTTTCTTTGGTCATAATGGGTTCCCTCCCCTCAAAGAGCATTGCTTGGGGACATCCCAGTTAGTTATTATGGCTGCTCTGTGCCCCCTGATGTACAATAAAGAAATTAGGATTTTTACTGCAGCTCACCTGTAAAATCCTTTTCTTGGAGTACATCACGGGACACAGAGATCCCTCCCCTCTTGTTTGGGAAGTTTATTGCTTGCTACAAAACTGAGGTACTTCCTGTGTAGGAGGGGTTGACTTCCTGTCTGTTTGTTTGATTTGCCAGTGTCCATTCACCTATAGGTGGCATATAACCCGGTTAGTAATTATGGCTGCTCTGTGTCCTGTGATGTACTCCAAGAAAAGGATTTTACAGGTAAGCTGTAGTAAAAATCCAAATTTTTCATTAAATGTTATTTAAAAAAAATATTGCCACATATATTGTTTTCATACAAAATGAAAGCATGCGTGTTAGGCCTCCTGTACACTGCTGCTGCTGCTCAACGGACATTTAGGAACTGCTCCTGAACTCTCCTCTATGTTATCTTATCAGTACATGTACACAGGTTCGTTTATAGTCGTTTCTAGGCAGTTGAGTTTAGAGGCTTTTTTTTTTTGGAACCCAAAAAATGCGTTCAGAAGCTCAGTTAAGAGGCATTTCAATCGCTAAATGCGGCTAAACGCGGTAACTTGCGTTTAGCCGCGTTCCGTTTACTGGCGTTTTTTCCATTTTTGGGTAAATTAAAAAAAAAAATTTTTTTTCAAACGATTCTAAACGCGAACGCCTCTAAATGTGGCAAAATGGATATTTTAAACGTGGGTTACTATCTGTCAAGTTAAATCGTTCAGGAGAGGTTGTAAAAACATCCCGTGTACATTAAGCTTAAATGTTCATTTTGAGTAAATAGAATGTTGGTTTACTCTTCAGGCAAGTCGTTGGCTGTGGAGGAAATTAAAGCCTCAACCTTCATCTAATGGATCCCTGCCTTGTCCTCGACTAGGGCACAGCTTTTCTCTTCATGGTAATAAATGTTATTTGTTTGGTGGCCTGGCCAACGAGAGTGAAGACACCAACAACAATATTCCCAGGTAAAGATGTTTTTCTGATTAGCATAGTTGCAGACAGAGTATTATTCTGGAATGAGGATTTAATATTTCATTGTATAACTTGGGCCATAATCTTAGGCTAGTAATGCACACCTTGACCTCCGACTTATGCTGAAGATATACAGTAACTGTTTTGTCTTTGCGGTGCTGCTTTTAGGTTACTCTGCTTGCTGAGGTATATTTTTTTTACTCTAGATCAGTATGGAAAAGCTCTTTGGCTTATCTAAGTCCCTTTAGAGCCGGTTCACACGGGGGCGACGTGTCAGGCGACCTAGCCGCCTGACAAGTCGCCTCCCGTTCTGTAGAATGGAACCGTTCTAATCGGAGCGACGCAAGTCGCTCCGACTTAGAAGAAGGGTTCCTGTACTACTTTGGGGGCGACTTGCATAGACTTCTATACAGAAGTCGTCTTGCAAGTCGCCGCGGCAGTCGTGTGCAGGTCGCCTCGGTGAGGCGACCTGCAAGTCGTGCCGCTTCTAATGTGAACCGGCTCTTAGGCTTAACTATCTGATACATTTTACTGTTAGGCCCCTTACACACGAGGCATAATCCATCCGAATGGATCCGCCTGCTCAGTAGGGGATCTGCATCTATTGAAATTGTGCTGCTACCCCAAAATAGCTCTTAATGATAAGATGAGATAGAGACTCGTGCTCGAATGGCCCCCCGTACTCAGGCATTCAAATGTCCAACCAAAGAGAAAAAAATCCGGCACCACAATGTCTCAAAAATAAAACATATACAATTTTATTAGATCCATCCATTAAAAGGAATCAATACCTTTTAATTATGCCTGTAACAAATCTGATGCGTTTCAGCCTCTTACATAGGCCTTTCATTCTTTTTAATGGATGGATGTAAAAAAAACATCTTTGTTTTAAATTTGAGCCATCGTGGTGCTGGATTTTTTTCTATTTGATCAGTGGGGGATCTGTCCGCTGATCCCCGCTGAGCAGGCGGATGACAGGTCCACTGTATTCTATGGGGCGGTCCGTTTTCATCCGATTGCCATATGATGCCAAACGTATCCCCATCCGGCTGCTTTTAGCGGACTGGATTGAATCACATGTCCGCTGACATCCGCTGCCCCATAAAGAACAATGGTTGGTCCGAATAGGGTCCGCCTGAAAAACTGACAGATGGACCTGTTTGGTCCGCTGGTGTGAATGGGGATTTAAAGGTAAACAGGCTGTTCTTCTCTCCCATGCTGTCCCTCCCCCAACCTGCCTTTGAACTAATTGCTGGCATCAAAAGAAAAAGTATCGAAGTTCCTCTCTTACTCAAATCAATAGTCATGTGATGTTCAGGTCTTGAGTTTTTTGCAATTCTCCTTGCACAGGAGGCTTCTTTGGGTGTACATGTCACTGCCTGCGAGACATGGACATTTTTTATTGACTTTCCTCTCAGGATCCAAAAGAGAGACTGCAGACCAAGTGGACACAATCTGCGTGCGTCTCATGCACATTGTTCGATCGAGATCGGGCTTAGGTAAGTATTAGGGGGAAGCTGCACACTGAAGGTTTTTTACCTGCATGCATAGAAGGTAAAAAACCTTCAGCCTTTACAACCACTTTAATGATTTAAAGAGAGGCAGAGGGAAGAGGTAGATGGGAGGCTAAATTTTGCCCAGAGATGGGCTTTACATTTTGCTGCTTTTGGACATTTACATGCCAACTGTGTGATCCTCTCGCTGCAAAACAGCCACCTCTCAGAACCCTAGTACTAGTAGCTTTCATATACGTTTAGAAAGGATTAATTTAGTTCTTAATAATACTTTTTTTAAAGCAAGTCATTTTTTTATTTGCACAAGCTAGAACATCATCCTCTGCCCAAGTATTATTCCAACTTATAAAAGTTGGTGTTTTCCTAAACCTTCCAATATATAGTGCTACATTGCATGAGGATATATACTGGCTTAGAAGAGATTGGTCAGGCAGCAGTAAGATATGTACATGATTGGGAAAGAAAAAAGCCATTGCAAGCTTTGTATGTGAACTTTTTTTTATAAAACTTGCAGCTTTGTAAGGAGCCTACCAACTTGTTTTCCAAATTATTTATATATATATATATATATATATATATATATATATATATATATATATATATATATATATATATATATATATATATATATATATATATATATATATATATTTATTTATTTATTTATTTATTTATAACACATTAGGTACCTAAACGATTTTTATGAACTTGAGTTACGTCCAGGAAGTGGAGTGGTTGGCTGGAATATTCCACAGACCAAAGGAACTTCTCCATGTCCACGAGAGTCCCACTCAGCTGTCATATACAGCAGAAAGGATAATCGGAAACCTAAGCTTTACATCTTTGGAGGAATGTCCGGATGTCGTCTTGGCGACCTGTGGGAGCTCGATATTGGTGAGCTTTGAAAGGTTTTCTATTTAAATTTGTTTTCCATATACAGGAAAATGTCACTTTTTAGATGTAAGCATGTAATTGAATAGCTCTCCTGCTAGGTGTTTAATATGCATCATTTGCTAAACCAGGGCACCTATTTGTGGATTTATTTTTTTTCTTCTTTTTTTTTTTTTTTTTTTTTTTTAGCTTTCAGCTAAACATTTAGGCTTCACTCACAATGGTATTCCTCTGTTTAGGTTTTCTAAAGCCAGCCATAGCAAATTTGAATCTCGACCAGTTCAGCAGGGGCCAGCCAAGATTCGAACCATGTTATGGGCAGGCTGAATGTACCCAGGTTAATTGTTTGATCAACTTGGGTACAACCAGCCTGTCAGACTTTTCATGCGATTATTGCCATTGGCCATAGCCGCTAGCAATGATCACTGTGTGTTCTCCCGGCCAGGATGGCTTCCCCCTTTGGGGGATTACTATGGTTCTGTGGGAGGGATACCCCCATCAACACAGTGTTGATAACACGTGGTTGCAGGAAAAAAATCGCTCCATCTATGGCCGGCATAAGTGAGGGAGACGTCATCTGAGAGTTAGGAACAACTTTTTTTCCTCCCAGATCACTATTCCTGCATTTAGTTATTGCTTTAAAGCAGGTATAGGTGCGTTTAGAAACATTTAGGCTCCATTCATACCAATGCGTTTTTTCCTGATTTTTACAGAAACGCAGGTAATTTTTTTAGCATGTGTTCCTATGGAACATGTTCACATCAATGCCTTTTTGAACCTCTGCGTTTTTGGAAAGGGTCAGGGACTTTTTTCCCACAGCATGCAGCGTTTTGCATGTAATAGACTTCAATGGACCTGCATCCAAAACGCAAGTACTGCGTTTTTGCTGCAATTTGCGTCTTTTGCTTGCCATTCACTGTATATAGCTGGTTGCTTAAAAAATTCAAGAAAAAAAATGGTGTGGGGTCTCCCCCACCAAGCCAAACCAGACCGAAGTTTTGAGGGGCAACCCCACACCAAGTAAAAAAAGAAAACTGCTGTGGGGTCCCCGCAGAAATCCATGCAAGACCCTTATCTGAGCACCCACCCCCCCAATGTTGATGGGGACAAGGGCTTCATCCCTGTGGTTGTGGGGGTCTGTGGGCAGGGGGCTTATTGGAATCTGGAAGGTGCTGCCCTCCTTCCTCCAACGCTGACCCCCTGAAAAAAGTTATCATCCTCTGACTGGCTCCCACCTTTCTGTTTGCTCTGATATCTGATATTTCTAATATAACTATGGGGCCTGGCTATCGGGTGACATCATCCAGAATAACCGCCACTTGTGACGTCACAGACCCATCTACAAGGGGCGGGATCTCGGAATGATGTCACCCGATGGCCACGCCCCATAGTTATATAAGAAATGTCAGACATCAGTGCGAACAGTAAGTTGGGGGCTAGTCAGAGGATAATCACTTCTTTCTTTTCAGCGGGTCGGCGACAGTGGTGGCGGAGGAAGAAGACATTCTGAGGAATAAAGAAATTTTCAAAAACTGTCTCTTGTTTTTTGTCACACTACACTACTTTTTTTGGGGTGAATGGGTAGAGGTACAATGTACCCCATACTCATTCACATGGGGGGGCGGGATCTGGGGGCCCCCTTCCCGCTTTTTAGCAACCGGCTATACAGTGAATGAAAAGCAAAAAAAAACACCCCCAAATTGCGGTCAAAACGTGGTTAAAGACCCACGGAAAGCACAGCAAAAAGCACTGCAGAAACGCTCAAAAGCAACATGCATAGATGTGAATCGAGCCTTACGCTCATTGACCTCCATTTAGCCACATCTAGAGTGTCTAATCAAATCCAGGATGCACAGAATTTTATTTTTTCTAAATACAGGCCAACACACAATGTGCAGGGCATCTTAAAAAATCATTACATGCATTTATATGCTTGTAGAAATGTCCTCTAAATGCAGGTTTGACAGTGTCATGGTGAGTGAGACAGAATATTAATAGAAAGTAGCATTTTACTGCACTCCACACATAAGTAGGTAAATAAGGCTACATAATTGCAATTTTTGTTTTCTTTTTTTCATTTTATCTTTAATTTTGTTTTTATAGAAACCATGACCTGGAATAGTCCAGAAGCTAAAGGGGTATCACCTTTACCTAGAAGCCTGCACACAGCTAATGTGATAGGGAATAGGTATGTCCCTTTAATAATATATATAATTTTCTTTAATGAAATTATAAATAAATGGCATATGACCATGATATAGATACATAATCACACATCTACAATATGGCCTAAAGTGGGGGTCAGCAACCTGTAGATCGCAATCTATCAATAGATCACGAACAGGTTACTGGTAGATCGCAGTCTGGGCTTGCTGACCCCGCGACTCAACCGCAGGGTTTTACCACCACCTCAACTTTCTGTTTGAACGAGTCCTAAGGGTGCCGCTGCCAAATGAAACTAAGGGCTCATTCCAAAGTGCAGCAGGCAGTGCTGCTCCTCTGGACAGCAATCTGGGTGTATTTAACAGGTGATGAGGAGGCAATATGTTGTCTCCTCACCACCTGATTTAAATCAATGATTGCTGTGCAATGCACGTGATTGCGACACGGTTGTACGGCAATTAAAAGTTTAGATCAGGTGTGAGGGGGCGACACTGTGCCCGGTGATTTTTGACTTCTCCCATGTTGTTCAGGTAGATCTTCACCTCTTTAAGGTTGCCTACCTCTGGCCTAAAGTATGTGGGCATCCCTCGTACTATGGAGTTCAGATGCACATAGCAAGGTTTATAAAGACATAGGGGTTGATTTACTAATGGCAAAAATAAACTGTGCACTTTGCAAAGTGAAGTTGCCCTCAGCAAGTGCACTTATTACAGAGCTTAGTAAATGAGGTAAAGCTTCACTTTGCAAAGAATACCCAATCAAGTGCAAGGAAAATAAAAAAACAGCATTTTTGCTTGTACATGATTGGATGATAAAGTCAGCAGAGCTTTTGCTAATTTATTAAGCTCTGGAGCAGCTTTTCTTGCAGAGGGCAACTGCTCTTTTCAAAGTGCACAGTCTATTTGCCTTAGTAAATTAACCTCATAGTTTGTTGAGGAGGAACTCAAGTGACCTGCACAGAGCCATGACCACCTCTACCCTATTGAACAGCCTGCAAATGAACTGGAACACCAACAGTAAGCCTGTTTTGTCTTCCAACATCAGTATTCCCAGACATTTAGAAATCTTCTGGAAAGCCTTTCTGGAAGAGTAGAGATTATTATAGCTGTAAAGGAGATGGTGGTGGGGGCATGGCAACTCAATATTAATGCCCATGTTTTTGGAATAGAATCTATAACAAGTTTATATGTGTGATGGTCAGGGGACCACATATGTTTGGCTCATAACTGTATATACACACACATATATTTTGTCAAGGTGACTCTTAAAGAAGAACCACACCCAATAATTCAACCGTTTCCCAAAACGGTTACAATTAAGGCATGTTGTGAATGTTTAATGTCATGCCATGAGTGATAAATGCTTGCTCGGCACCGCTGCCATTTTAGAGAACTCCTTGTGCATTCTCTGATTGGACAGTTGCCCTGTGTGTTTCCACTCTACCTCCCCTCTCTTTTTCCCTCCTTGTCCACTTTACTGTAGCTAACATTTATTCCACCCTGGTCACATTCTGCAGAACACTTCTACTGCTTCTAGCTGTAGGTGAAGCCAGCGATCTCGTGCACTTAATCACTTGCAGAGATGCAGGCAAACTGTAGCTTGAGGCTTGGCTCGGAGCAGCATCTCATGCCTCCCAGTGTTCACCTGCACCCCTTTTAGAGTGAATCCCTCTCCCATCCTACCTCTTCCCCATTCAGACAGAATTCCTTCCTCATTCAGACAGAATTCCTTCCTCAACCAAAGAGTATTCCCACCCACCTTACCCTCCCACTCAGCTCACAGCTCATTTCTCCACACTCAGGGCGCGTCCCTCTCTGCCCACCTTAGCCCTCATTCAGAGCACACCGCTCATGGCCACCTTAGCCTTCACTTATAGGGTATCCCCCCCCCCCTTTCCCGATAGCCCTTGTTCACAGTACATCTTTCTCCAGTAACCTCACTTCCCCACTAAGTGCATACCTCCCTAGTCATTTCACTTTGGTCACATTGTTCCGCAGCTCTCTGTGTATCCGCTCTGCGAATCGGCTCTACTCTACCCATTCTGGAGCAGGCTCACTTTGAGCTAGTTCTTATTGTTTGGTAATAAATCAAAATGGAGATTATGCAGCTTGAATAAGATTATGTAACTTAAAAAGAAAAGGAAAAAGCTGTTTGTCTAATTTCATTGCATCTTTTGTATTGTGCTTTGTCTTTTGTTGCTCGGTGTCTTTTAAATTTAATCTGGTTTCCTTTGGAATAATCTGTATGATAGAAAAACATAGGATATTTCTTGTGAAAAGTGTTCTTTCTGTCTATCCTAATGCATAGTTTGATCTATTTTAGAATGTATATATTTGGTGGCTGGGTCCCACAAAGTGAAAATGGTGACAGCGTGCCTGCTCAAGAGAATCAATGGAAGTGCACTAACTCTTTTTCCTACTTAGATCTTGGTGTGTATAACTGATTTTCATATAGTTTATTGGTAGCTAGATACACATGCTTTCAGCATGCTTTCGTGTTTATATAATTGCAAGCTGATTTTTATTTTTACTGTATGTGTCTCACTTTGTTGAGCAGACTCCATGGAGTGGACCATGTTAATGGCAGACAGCTCAGAAGAGAAAGGTAACTGGCCAAGACCAAGAGCAGGACACTGCGCAGTCACAGTTGGAAAACGCCTGTACATTTGGAGTGGAAGGGATGGTTACAAAAAGGCATGGAATTACCAAGTGTGTTGCAAAGACCTTTGGTACATTGACACAGGTAGGACACACCAGACTGATACAGGTTATCTTGTGGCAATGTACTTTAAAGCCCTGGTTACAAGCACTTTTATGTGTCTTTTTCAGAAAAGCCGTCAACATCTTCACAAGTTCAGCTAATACTGGCTACCACAAACTCCTTTCATGTAAAATGGGATGAACTGCCAACTGTTGAAAGATATCTCCTGCAACTAAGCCCTGAATTACCGGTGTCTCCTTGTGCTGGAAAACCTGCTCACCTCAGTGAACTTTCAACACAGAGTTCTTGTATTTCACCATACGCAGCTCCATTGCACTTACTTCAGAGTGGACTTTCATACCCACAAAATGTGGAAGAAAGTAAGTTACAGTGTGAGAAATATGTTTTAGTAACATGGAAAAAGTAGTACGTTCCTTGCTTCAAAGGGTAGGTTCAGCCCTAGCAACATGTTACACGTTAAACCCGTATTTGGGATGTAACATGTTGCTATGCACCACCACCCCTTTACCACCTGAGACCCTCACCTACAAGTGTCTGCAGGAGCCTGACATTGCACCCATGATCCACTGATCACAGGTGCAGTACTACTTATTTACCATGACTGAAAGTGGATGGTAGATTTGTTGCAGAACCCCGCTTTCATAATTCTGAAATATGATGGAGCAGCCATCATTTTGACATTCATACTGCCGTTGCAGAGAAATCAGCAGTTATGAATCATTAATGATTCCAAGATACAGACTTTTTTTTTTTTCAAGCTTCTCCCTTTAATTCACTTGGTAATCCTGCAGATGAAACATTTCTGTCCCTTTATGGCTACACTCACTTCTTCAGTCTATTTGAGTCAGTCATTGTTGTCACACTGGCTAGCCTCTAGCCTTTGAATATGTTTGCCTTTTGTTAATCTCCATTATTGAAGAGATTGTTGTGACTATTAGCTCACAGAAGAAAGATAGCATTGTTTTTTTCTATTTTTCAACTCACAGAAAGTGACAAGGGCACTACATTTCCGGCAGGATCAACTGATATATCTTAAAGCAGAACTATAGGCAAAACTGTTTTTTTGGATAGAGTAAGGGAAGGTTATAACCTCTGTAAGGTTTATTTTTGCCATCTTTTTCCCATTGGGGAGATTTACCTCCACTTCCTGTCCTATAGCCAAACAGGAAGTGAGAGGTAATCCCTGCTAATTAAGGGAATCTCTTGGGGATCCCCAGGTCGTTAGAACTAGTGTCCACATTGGAAAATTTCCCCTCTATTATGTTTCTGGGGACAACCCAAAATTTTGGATTTTCTTTTACTTTCAATTTCAATGATAACGGTAAACAGGGCAAATAGAGAGGGTGACTCTCCCTAATGGGGGCACAGACAACAGTTAAAACTGACAGGTGTTCAAATTTCTCTCCTCTCTATCCAAAACTAAATAAAAAGTTTTGCCTTTAGTTATACTTTATTCGTACAATACAGGACACTATAACTGATTACTAAATCGTATGTTATGCTGTTACTTTTAGGTGATAGGATGTAGGGCTGGTGAAAAAATCGATTTAAATCTTGAATCGAGTTGAGAGGTCAAATCGATTCAAAATTTAAGCAAATCGATTTTTTTCGAGTGTTTTTTTTTTTCACCGCGCCGGCCTCGAGGAGCTGCGGGCAGGAGTTTTTAGGCAAGGCCGCGGCTTCGGCCTAGTCCGCGAGACTGGACGCCGCCGCTTAGGCCGAAGCCACGGCCTCGCCTAAAAACTCCTGCCTGCAGCTCCTCGGGACGGACACGGTGTCCACAAAAAAAACTCGATTCAAAATGTGAATCGAGCTTTTCTTAGGAAAATCGCTGATTTTTTTTTTTTTTTTTTAAGAAAATCCCCCAGCCCTAATAGGATTCTAGCAAAAGCTTTGCTGGGACTGCCGACTAGTGTATCCATATAACCCCACTCACTCCGTGAGGCTCCAATTTTTAGTTCGTACCTTTAGATGAATCACTTCTTCTGTGGCGAGTATTTTTTTTTTCTGTTCTTCACCGGTTTTTCCTTCTATTAAGGACATATTGCTTATTACCTTATGAGTCATAAGCAGTTTCCAGATTAGTTTCCCTCGATGCACATTTTGGGAACCATACCCGGATACCACAACAGCTGGGCCTGTAATTTTGGCTTTGGACATGTGGTGCAACGAGCAAGTTAGTCACAAGGTGCTAAACAAGTCCAGGGCCATGATCTATTCCTATGGCACCTAGACACTGAACACCCCTTCAGGGGTTTGCCCACTGTGATGAGCAAAGCCTGGACCCTGGTCGGGGGGCCAGTGAAATGGACAAGGTAAGACAGGGTTTACATTTACATTTACTCTGAGGAAGAAGGTCCTCTCTTTCACCATCTTGAGACTGACTAATCACGACCATTTGGTGGCTTTTATAAAGCAATTTTTCTTCACACGTTTGAGTAGTTTTTAATTTGTTTTTATCAATAAATTTGCTTAGGCTAATGCACAAGGCCGGTGCGCCCTCTTTTCTTTACTCTTTTTTTTTTTTTTGCTCTTTTTTTTTTACATTTGCATGCTAGTTCCGTGCTATACGTTTCTTGTTAGATCATTACTTGGATTTGTAGTAAACACTTTGTCCTTTTTCAGGGGGGTTCATTGACTTCTGTGGGAATGGTATTCTCACTATCCATGTTCCTCCCTTAATGCATGTCAAACAATTTATGATTTACCCTATGAGAAGTGGGTTGAGAACTGTCATCTATGCCTACCTGCATTGTCTTCCCTTGGGAACTAAATGCAAAGATGTGAAGTCACTGGCACTCCAAATACATGTTTCACTTTTATAGTGAACATAGCACCACATAAGGCATAGGAAAAAAAGGTTTCTTATCCCGTTTGAGGCTGTCTTTACAACAAACACGTGAAATATTTCTGTTTGGTATGTTAGCAACTTTGCATCTTTGCATTTGATCCTGGCATGGTATTATTCATGGCCTTCACTTCAAGCACCCACCATCACAAGATCCAGTACTATAGGGAGTGTAGTTTCTATTGGGACTTCTCTTGGGAACTTACCGCTTTTCTGTTTCCTTACAGGGTGATTACTCCATGGGACTCCTCCCTCCTTTTTCCACCTGGCTGGGTGGTTATTTTGTATTTTATTTCTAGAGCCTGGCCGTACATGGATCTAAGTTCAGCAGGGACCAGCCAAATTTTGATCCATGCATGGGCACCCTGGTTGTACAGACTGGCCTGTCTGATAAATGACGCTCTATCAGCACAGCTGGCTACAGCCAGCAGCGCTGACCAGTTTGTTCTGATGACAGGGACATTTTCCCTCTGTCATAACACAGTAACTTGGTGGGGATTCCCCTATCCACATCTAGTGTGTGGGTGGGGAAATCGGGTGATTTTTATTTATTTTTTTTCAACCCGCTGGAAAAAAAATGAAACCCAGGGTATCTGTCCCCTTTTCCCTACCTGAGTCCATTTTCCCTGGCATGTCTGGGTTATTGGGCTTTTTATTGCATCTAGCATCTGTTTTTCTCACAAAGTTGCATGGCCAACGCTTTGTTTTTTTTGTTCGTTTTTTTTTCCTTACCAGGTGGCTTTTTGAACATCTGTTAATATGTGCTTCAGTGGTCAAATGCATGTTTGGGTCTGTTGACTGACTAACCTTGTTTTTTTCCTGCAGCCTGTTGCTGCTCTTTTGACTATTTTGTTGTCCACCCCTTGAATTATTGTTTGGGGACGTCATATGATCTAAGAATCAATCCCTGTGTCCTGTACTGTACGATTGAGATAGGTGGAATTTTAATATTCCAGTAAATTCCATATCTTGAAGTGCAGTACAGGTGGTCCCCGGGTTACAAACAAGATAGGGTCTGTAGGTTTGTTCTTAAGTTGAATCTGTCGGAACAGTACATTTTTTTAAGTGTAGCTCCAGCCAAAAAAAATATTTTTAAGCTTTTTGGATAGCATAGGGAAGATTTAACACCCCTGTAAATGTTTGTTTTGCTGTCTGTGCCCCTGTACAGAAGATTTCCCCTCACTTTCTGTCCCAATGACAATTGGATTTTAAAAATTTTGGGTTGTTGTGGCCTTGGTGATAAAGCACCAGTGGAGGTACCTTTTCCCCCTAATAGCTCTTACAGGAGTGAATTTCCCTTCCTAGGGGTAGATTACTTCTCGCTTCCTGTTGTCTCCCTCCGTTTGTAAGTAGGAGTCGTTTGTAAGCCGGATGTTTGTAACTAGGGGACCCCCTGTATATGACACAGATATCTTCCCTCTTTCTCTTGCTAAAGAAAAACTGGAGCTTCATGGAGTTGGAGGGGTTACATTGATACATATAAAGCTTTTGCCAGGATACAATCACCTGAAGATAGTGGCATATAACCCATGGTCTAAGAATAAATTTATGTGTCCTGTAATTAACTCAGAGATTTGGAATTTACAGGTACATCAAAATTTCTATTTTTCTGTACTTACTGAAATTTTTTCTAAAAAAATTAAACCTAATGCAACCACCACTTCCTACGGACTGCAGTTTATTACATTATTGTTTTGGGTTTAGATACACTTTAAGAAAAATATAGTGATCTGTCTGCTGAGTTTTAAATTATTTATTAAAGTTTACATATAGCTACATTTTTTTTGGTTTTGGATCGAGTAGGGAAGGGTTAAACCTTTCTCTGCTTGGTGTTTGTTTTTTGTTTTTTTTGTTCTGATTGCAGCGCCAACATTTTGGACTTCTTGTCTTGGTGCCAATGGTCACCAGTACAGATATTGAGGCTAAATCTATCTAGTGGGGACACATGAAAATTAAAAATCCCCCTGCTCTATCCAAAAAAAAATAAAACCCCCAAAAATTTGGATTTACAAGCAGTTTAACCTTTTTGCTGCCACCAAGACAACTATTACTTCAGAGGCAGCACTAGGATATACACATACTCCTAACCATTATAGAAGCTGGGAGTTTTATTACATTTTTACATTTAGAAGATGTCACATAGAAGTGATTCGGGTGGCTATAAAGCTACTCAGTTACTTCTATACACTTATAACGCTACACCTTTTTTAGTTGCAAAATTTAAAATTCTTTCCGAGACGAGACCCTGTCAGTCATACAATATTGAATGGGTATTATGGGTTGATCATACAAAGCTGTCATTGAAAGTTTTTAGCTGCCCCTTCCTCCCTTTGTCACACAATATCTCAAGAGGTTTTTCAGTTTAATTATGTGGGTTATTATATTTGTGTTTATCAAACTGGTGCTGGGAATTTTTACTGCATTTTACTGTGTTTTTATAGTTTGTTGCTTTTATAGTTTGTTGAAGCTTCTTTTTAAATATAAGTGATATGTGTGTATACAGATAGAAATAGAAATGCTAATAGTTTATTTTTTATCAATTAACAAAATGGAAAGTAAACGAAAAGAAGAGAAATCCAAATCAATATTTTGTGTGACCACTTTTTGCCTTCAAAACAGCATCAGTAGGTACAATTGCACACAGATTTTGAAGAACTAACCACAGATCTTTTGTGGATGTAGACTGCCTCAGATCCTTTTGTCTCTTCATGTAATCCCAGACAGACTCCATGATGTTGAGATTGGGGCTCTGTGTGGGCCAATCCATCACTTCCAGAACTCCTTGTTTTTTTTTTTTTACACTGAAAATAGTTCTTAATTACATTGGCTGTATATTTGGGGTTGTCAGCATTAGGGACAGTATTGATCCTGTCCAAATCTCCAACTCCATTTGCAGAAATGCAGCCTTAAACATGCAAGGAACTTCCACCATGCTTCACTGTTGTCTGCAGATGCTCATTTTTGTACCGCACTGCAGCCCTTCGGGGAATAAACTGCCTCCTGCTACAGATAGATATTTCAAATTTTGACTCGTCAGTCCAGAGCACCTGCTGCCATTTTTCTGCACCTCAGTTCCTATGTTTTCATGCATAGTTGAGTCACTTAGCCTTGTTTCCACGTCAGAGGTATGGCTTTTGGGCTGCAATTCTTTCATGAAGATTAATTCTGTCCAGAATTCTCCAGACTCTAGATGGGTGTACCTGGGTCCCATTGGTTTCCTCCAGTTCTGTGCTGATGGCACTGCTGAACATCTTTTGATGTTGAAAGGGAAAAAAGCATGATGTGATTTTCATCTGCTGCATTAAGTTTCCTTGGCCAAGCACTGTATCTACGGTCCTCAACATTGCGTGTTTCTTTGTGCTTCTTCAAAAGAACTTGATCAACACACCTTGTTTTCCAATTTGCTTTGAAATCTTTGCCTGGGAGAGACTTTGCTGATACAGTATAACTACCTTGTGTCTTGGTGCTATGCTCAGTATTGCCATGGTGTATGACCTGTGATATGAAACTGTCTTCCACAACCTCACCCAGTAGCAGAGTTTGGCTTTTTCTCACCCAATTTTAAAGTGGTTGTAAAGTCAGAAGTATTTTATCTTAATGCATTCTATTCATTAAGATAAAATTGCTTCTATGTGCAGCTCTCCCCTCAGCCCCCTAATACTTGAGCCCCTCTCAATCCAGCGATGTTGGAGTGTCTCGGCTGCCCGGGACTCTTCCTCCTCATTGGCTGAGACAGCAGCATGGCACCATTGGCTCCTGCTACTGTCAAAGTCAGTGAACCAATGAGAAGCGAGAGGGGGCAGGGCTGAACCGCAGCTCTGTTTTTCAATGGACACACAGAGCAGCGGCTCCGCTCGGGTGCCCCCAAAGCAAGCTACTTGCTGTGGGGGAACTCAGCAGGAGGGAGGGGCCAGAAGTGCCAGCGTGGGACCTGAGAAGAGGAGGATCCGGGCTGCTCTGTCCAAAACCACTGCACAGAGCAGGTAAGTATAAATGTTTGTTATTTTTAAAGAAAAAAAATAAGACTTTAGTATTACCTCCTACACAGCTGTTTCTGTTTTAATGACTGTGTTTCAACCTACATATAAAATTGATGACCATTGGCACCTCCCTGGTATAATTGGTTAATCATACACCTGACTCTAATACATAGTTAGTCTAGTTGAAAAAAACACAAGTCCATCTAGTTAAACCAATAAAGGGAAAAACATTTTTATACAATCCTATATACACAATCCCATACCTACAGTTGATCCAGAAGAAATCAATCCTACCAAATCCCTGACTTTGTGCAAGTGTACACATAGTACAATTGTAAGACCTGATGCTGGTTTGAAGCCAGAGGGTAGTCGCACTAAATATTGATTTGATTTAGATTTTTCTTCTGTTCGCTCACTTTTGCATTTTGTAAATTGAAAAAAAATAAACATCATAAATCATTGCCTTTCTTCTCACCTGCCTAAAACGTTTGCACAGTACTGTGTGTATGTGTATATATAATATACACACTGTTATTGCTCAACTTCTGAGAGTATTTCTAAAATGTACTTGCTAGCACAATTGGCCTTATGCTTGAGACTACCAGATATTCCTGTCCTGACATTCCAATTGGACACATGAATGTATTGCAGTATGGCTTAAAGAGGTTGTTAAGCAATGCAACAACCTTTCAACAATGCCCTCTGTTATGTTAATGTCTCCAGTGCATTTGTTTTTTTTTTTTAAACCTGCTGCTGTGTACTTGATTTCAGAGAGGCCATTGGCGCTCACATGACCGGCCGCCTCTCTCCTCTCTCGAGCTGACAGCAAAGCGGGCGGGGCTGAGAAACCGCCACTGACATCAGCCAGGAGGAGCAGAAGAGGAGAGAGGCGGCCGGTCACGTGGGCGCTCTGAAATCAGGCACACAGCGGCATTGGCATTTTTTTTTAAAAACAAATGTGCTGGGGACATTATTTAACATGGCAGAGGGGATTGTTGCAAGCTTGTTGTATTTTGAAAGCAGTAGGATGCGAGGATCGTGAAGTGGACAGAGCTGACTGGCAGGGAGGGAAGGGGGGAGGAGGACAGAGAGAGACACAGGAGAGCTGCAGATAGCAGTGGATGACGGATGCACATAAACTGACCCTGGTGTCAGGGCTCAGCAGCCATGATATACTGTGGTCAGTTTACAGGGGGAGGGCAGAAACAGGCAGGATCAGCCAGGTATTTCAGGTGATAGAAAGGGCCAAATTACACAGCACAAGCACTGTGCTGTATAACATGCTTTAACCACTTACCCACTTATGGACCACCCGCCGTAGTTTTACGTTGGCTGTTTGAAGGAGGATATCGCTAGCTGCCATAACCCCGGTATCCCCTTCTTCTTCAGCGGGCGGTCCGCTACAAGATAAAAGTGGTCTCTGCGGCGGATTCGCCGCAAGATCACTTTTATCGGCGGTGGGAGAGGGCCTCCCGCTGCGATCCGGTGCCCGGTAATTTTCTAGCAAAAAAAAACCTGTTTTTAACAAATCTCAGAAAGAGGCTCAGTCCTTAAGTGGTTAGGGTAACAGGATCCACTTCTGGCTACTGTACTGTAACTAGACTCATGAGACCATATGTTTTACATGTAATTTAGTGTTTACAAGAATGACCATGTCCCTGCTAATATTATAGATGCAGTTAGCCAAGTATCTCCCGCAAGCTGCATATTTCCTCCTGAACATAAAGTGGACACTTGTCACCAGAAAAGCAGTAGTGGACCAGTTAGCCAGGTAAGTGGCTGATAAGTTTATAATGATTTACATATAATAGGCCATATCAATGTCGGTGCCATGCCACTAATTTGGCTTTGTGCCAATGTTTGTATGTATTGGGTTTAATAAAATCAAATGCATGTACAAAAAAATAACCTGTTAAAATGTTACTAAGCATGATTTCATATTTTTTAACCGTGGCATTAACATTAATCTACAGTAGATTACATAGAAATAATTAATATAAATGCCTCCATTAAATTTTTCTTCTTTTTTTTTTTTGGTGCGCGATGGTCATGTGGTGTTGTTTGCTGCAGTGTGTAGTAACAAGAGCGCCGAGCTCGTCTCCTGTTTGTCTGTGGCAGCGTCCTGTGCTCCAATCCTAATGCATGTCGTCACGTCACGTGACTTCTTCAGAAGAAGTCACGTGACGTGACAATATGCATTAGGATTGGAGCACGGGTTACTCGTTACTCGTAGTTACTACACACTGCAGCATTGTTTTAAATGACCACAACTTTCTTCATCATCATCATTTGTACAATTACGCCTAACTCTTAAATACTGGCTGTTTGGAATATTGTTCACTAGAGATGTCAGAGAGAAGCCAGTAGTGCGCTTGAAATATTTGTAGAGTGCTCCACATTTATCCACTGAAACGATAATCCGCTGCTTACGGTCGCTGCTTGGCAAGGTTGTGGGGAGACCTATTTCCCTGTGCTGTTTGAGACTGCCATAATAGCAGTCACCAGGATATGGTAAGCGCATTCGATTATCCATTCTGTGTGTGACAAGATCTGGAAGGCTTCTTCATCGGCATCCTTACCTGCATCTGTTTTTTTGGCACATCTTCTTTTTTCAAATCACGGATTACTTTTGATATATTTTTTTGGACTTTATATCTTGGGGTTTTTTTCTTTCTTTTCTTCATTATTCTTTTGTGTATTATGAGATATTTTTTTCTCTTGGATATCAGTGTTCATTCATATATATTCAACTGTTTTTTTCATTGTAGTACTATATATTTTTGTGTGCATATTCACCTCACTATATATTGGTTTGGATGAGGATCAGACCTGTCATTAGTCTCTGTTCCCTCTGTTTTTTTGGTTTCATAATAATTTTTAGCGCCGCATCTTTTTTATTTTTATTGCATTTTGGGGTTTTTGGGACTAGACCTTTGGTGCTGGCTGCTTTTTTGTGTGCTTCATTCACAAATTTCAATTATTTATTATCCTTTGAGCGCAGCTTTTATCTGGTTTCCTATCTAATTTTTCTTCTTCGCTAATGTGCGCAGATGGGGCTTCACTGATGATTAGTGCCCTGATTATCATTGTAAATGTCCCCCTGTTACAGGAAAGCCGGTTATCAGCTTTCCTCTCTTCAGACCGTGACAGCGATGAGGAAAGGATATGCCGATACCCGGCATTTGTTTACATGTGATCAGCTGTGGTTGGACACAGCTGATCACACGGTAAAGAGCCAATGTCATTGGCTCTTTTTACCCTGATCGGTGATGCGATGTGTCCGAGGGACACAGCCTTAACACCAATCAGGCAGGGCAGACATGAGCGACAAGAGTGGGAGGACATCATATGATGTCCTCCCAGAACAAGAGCAGTCCCGCCCAGCCGTCATTGTAAAATGGGGCGGGCGGGAACCTGTTAATGTCACTTTAAGCACTTTTACACTTATTGACAAATATTTCCTTTATATGTGATGACATATATTTCTTTTGTCACTGAACTAGAATTCCACACCCAGCTCTTTAGTAAAGTCCACTGCTACTGACCATGGTGTTATTGGAATGAAGATAACCTTAACAGAGAAACAAGCACTTTCCAGTGGAACTGTAGAAATAAATGGGAAATTACAAGACTCACCTGGGACTAACACAGCAGGTAAGAATAAAGTATTGGTATGTTCCAAGTGCAAACGTTAGACCTCTATAATGTTTCTGTAATACAGATAGAATTGAAATTTTATCTTGCATGTGTTGTATAAAATTGATATTCAATATTCCTGAGTAAAAAGTGTAAAGGTATCAGATCCAGAGAGTCAATACCATTCTCCTGTGACCATGGCTTGGCGTGAACCATAGATCTAAAAGGGTTTTACATTGCGTTGTAAATGGCCAGTTTGATGATCAAGTGGATCCAAAAACACATTTAATGGGTTGTCATTTACTTTGTGTCCTAGGTCCTCATACATCATCTAATTTGAATGATGTGCATGCCTTGGACATAGGAATTTTAACACCTGAGGTTTCAGCATCCTGCATTGTCTCCAGTGCACAATCTATGGTAACCCAGCAGCGCATTAAAAATGAGACATCACGTACAAATGGGGCACTTGTTAGAGATGAAACTTCACAAACTACACTCAGTACACAACGTGAAGGTTTGAAATGAGTTTCACATACTGTATTCTCAGCCATTTGTCTGTCAAAGCAGTTGAATTGCAAGGTGGACATTAACATTGCATGCGTATTGAAATGTGTATAAAGGTACAAAGTAAAAATGTTTGCATGACCGATCAGTATTTGCAGTTAACGGTATTTTGTGTTCAGTTCATCAGCTATCAAAGTTGATGTAAAATGTTTGTTTTTATCACCTCAAGCAGAGATGCTCCCAATTCCTGTTCTCAATTTGTAATTTGTAATGCACATGGTAAATGAAACATTATTACATGTCATTGGCTGTTACAACAATGGTCACCTCCACAGAAATGTTATTTTAGGCCCCTTTCACACTTATACGACTTGTCCCACGATTTTGTACTGCAAATTCGTATGACAAGTCATTCTCCATGATTTTCAATGACTACCATTCATATTGGCAGGACTTTAAGTAGTCCCTGCACTACTTTGGTCCAACTTCTATGCGAGTTGTACTCCATAGACCTTAATGTTAAACCCTCAAGTAGTATGCAAATCGTACCTGAATAATATAGACACGATTTCAGTACGACTTTGTAAGCACAAGCCTCACACCATGTACAGTACCCGACCGCGAGATTGTGTTTCTTGGTGACAGGGTACTGTGCATGTCGCGCTGGCTCGCTGATCGGGAAAAGAAAACTTTTTTTCCTTTCGCGATGAGCGACAGGCAGTGCTGACAGCTGTCAGGTATGAATCATGAGGGGGAACGCCGGGCCAAGTTTTAAATGAAAAAATAGGATTTTTTAAAACAGCTTACCTGTAAAATCCTTTTCTTTCGAAGGACATCACGGGACACAGAGCCTCAGTAATTACTGATGGGTTATATAGGTATCACTGGTGATTGGACACTGGCACACCCTATCAGGAAGTTCAACCCCCTATATAATCCCTCCCCCTTGCAGGGATACCTCAGTTTTGTAGCCAAGCAATATAGTGTATTAAAAGAGGGGCGGGACCTCTGTGTCCCGTGATGTCCTTCGAAAGAAAAGGATTTTACAGGTAAGCTGTTTTAAAAAATCCTATTTTCTTTCTCGAACATCACGGGACACAGAGCCTCAGTAATTACTGATGGGATATCCCAGAGCAATGCTACCTGAGGGGGGGGAACCACGACCAAGTAGGGTGCAATCAGACCTGAGGACCCTGTACCGCTGCCTGCAGCACACTACGCCCAAAGGCGATATCCTCATGCCTTCTCACATCCACCTGATAGAATCTGGTGAATGTATGAACTGAAGACCAGGTTGCGGCCTTGCAGATTTGAGCCATAGAGGCCTGGTGATGCACTGCCCAAGAAGCACCAATAGCCCTTGTGGAATGTGCCCTGATCTGAAACGGAGGAATCTGTTTCAAACCGTAAGCTTGAATGATCAACTGTTGAATCCATTTAGAAATGGTAGCTTTTGACGCTGCCTGTCCTCTATTAGGACCCTCTGGCAGCACAAACAAAACATCCGGTTTGCGGACCTGAGCAGTTGCCCCTAGATAGGCCTTAACTGCTCTTACTACATCCAACGAATGTAGAGATCTCTCTTCCGGAGAACAGGGATCTGGAAAAAAGGAAGGTAGAACAATGTCTTGGTTTAAATGAAAATCAGAAACCACCTTCGGTAAAAAACTAGGATGAGGGCGTAGTACCACTCTATCCTTGTGTATAATCAAATAAGGCTCCTTACAGGAAAGAGCTGCTAATTCTGATACTCTTCTAGCAGAAGAGATGGCTACCAGAAAAATTACTTTCCTTGTCAACAAGACCAAAGGAATCTGACTTATTGGTTCAAAAGGCTGTTTCTGTAACACAGCCAGGACCAAGTTCAAGTCCCAGGGGTTTAGGGGCGCTTTAACCGGAGGATTAAGACGCATCACCCCCTGCATAAAGTTTCGGACCAAAGAATGCGAAGCAAGTGGCCGCTGAAATAATACTGATAAAGCAGAGACCTGGCCCTTGATGGTACTCAAGGCCAGCTTCATCTCTAATCCTAATTTTAGAAAATCAAGAATTCTACCTATGACATATTTCCTGGGATGCCAACCTCTGGATTCACACCAGGTTATATAAGCTTTCCAGACTCTATGATAAGTCATCCTGGAAGCTGGCTTCCTTGCATTAATCAAGGTAGATATGACAGGACCTGACAGCCCACGACTCTTCAGAACGTGAGTCTCAATAGCCAAACCGTCAAATTTAGCGTTTGTAAGGCAGGATGGAACACTGGACCTTGAGATAACAGGTCTGGGCGTACCGGTAGTGTCCACGGGGAACCTACTGTCATCCTTACTATTTCTGCATACCAAGTCCTTCTGGGCCAAGCGGGGGCCACCAGAAGTACCGACTTCCTTTCCTGCCTGATCCTGCGAAGGAGTCGTGGTAGTAGCAGAATAGGCGGGAATGTGTAAATCAGTGAGAACCGATGCCACGGAATCACCAACGTATCCGTCCCGCATGCAAGAGGATCTTTTGTCCTTGCCACAAATCTGTCTATCTTTTTGTTGAATCGGGATGCAAAGAGATCTACATCTGGAACCCCCCATCTTTGGCATATGGCCCAAAAGACGTCGGGATGCAGAGACCATTCCCCTGGAAGTAACTGCTGGCGACTTAGATAGTCCGCCTGCCAATTCTCTATTCCCGGGATGAAAACTGCCGATATGCATGGCACATGCATCTCTGCCCAGACTAAGATCTGGTTCACCTCTTTTTGAGCAGCTCGGCTCCGGGTGCCTCCCTGATGATTGACATAAGCCACTGATGTGGCATTGTCGGACTGGATCCTGACCGGACAACCCTGTAGCCTGATAGTCCAGGCCTTTAGAGCTAGATGTATCGCCCCGATCTCCAGAATGTTGATGGGTAAGGTCCTCTGTCTTGGACCATACCCCTTGGACCGCAGCCTGTTCCAGAACTGCTCCCCAACCTGACAGACTGGCATCTGTTGTTACCACCGTCCAGGTAACTGGTAGAAAGGATTTCCCCTTCTGCAGGTTTTCGGGTATGAGCCACCAATTGAGGCTCTGACGCACCGCATGCGACAGGTGCATCAGAAAGTCTAATGCCTGAACTTTCTTGTTCCAGGTCGACAGAATACTGTGTTGCAGCATTCTTGAGTGAAACTGAGCATAGGGAACTGCTTCGAATGAAGACACCATCTTCCCTAGTAGCCTCATACAAAGGCGGACTGAGGGACTCTTCTTGGTCCTTACTGTCAGAATCAGCTCTCTCAAAGCAGTGATCTTTGCCTGGGGTAAAAATATTTTCTCCTGGCCTGTATCTATAATCAGACCTAAATACTCCAGTCTTCTTACTGGTTTTAGGAAAGACTTTTCTAAGTTGAGGATCCAACCCAGGTGTTCTAGATACCTGACTGTGGTCCTCAAGTTTCCATTCAAAGAGGCTACCGACCGGTCTATCAAGAGCAGGTCGTCTAGGTATGCTATGACAGCTATACCCTGAGCCCTTAATCTGGCCAGAGGAGGAGCCAAGATCTTTGTGAACACTCGAGGTGCAGTGGCTATCCCGAAAGGCAGAGCCACAAACTGGAAATGGCGCCCTCCTACCTCGAAGCGCAGAAACTTCTGATGAGCAGGAAAAATGGGCACATGCAGATATGCATCTCTGATGTCTATTGATGCCAGAAATTCTCCTCCCTGCAGGGTGGGAACTACTGTTCGAATTGATTCCATGCGGAAGGATTGAATCCTTAGGAATCGGTTCAGATCCCTTAAGTCCAGAATGGGCCTGACATCCCCATTTGGCTTTTGGACCGTAAAAAGGTTGGAATAGAAGCCCAATCCCTGGTCCTTTGCGGGAACTATCATAATGACCTCCTGCGACAAAAGTCGCTCTAGCGCTAGAAGGAGCGACTGCTTTTTCTCTGGGTCTCTGGGAACACTTGATCTGAGGAACCGAGGAGAGGGGAATTCCTGAAACTCCAGCTTGTACCCTAAGGTTACCGTGGAGATTACCCATCTGTCCTGGAAGTCCTCCTGCCAGAGCTCTGAGAACTGTCGCAGTCTTCCCCCCACTCGAGTGAGCGGGGGCACCCCCTCATGCAGAGGTCTTAGTGTTTTGCCTAGTAGGCTTCTTTCCCCAGGACTTCTTTTTGTCCCGGTATTCCCCACATTTTAATAAACTTTTCTTCCATCGGATAAAGTGTTGAAAACTTTCTCGGCGGAAAAAAACGTTTGTCTGGGTGATCCCACTCAGAATAAATGAGCTTTTCAAGTAAAGTATGAACAGGAAAAGCATGTGCTGCTTGGAAAGGTTTCAGTGACCCCAAAGCAGAAGAGGATTCTTTAGCAGTTTCAGGTACGGGCAACTTAAATGTGGAGTGGACCAATCCAGTAAGGATCTGCACTAAGACTTTCTCCTCTTGGGAAGTCGCAGAGAGTCCCTCTCCACCTGATTCCTCCGAAGAGGAATCATCCGTCCCATCCCGATCCTCTGAAAGGGATTCATCTCCTTTATCCCAGAGCTCCTCTGTCTGAGAGTCTTGGGGAACAGAGGAAAGCCTAGTGCGTTTTTCTTCCACTGAGTGAAGACGTAATCACGGCCATTAATCTTTCCTCTAGACCAGGGGTCTCAAACTGGTGGCCCTCCAGCTGTTGCGGAACTACAAATCCCATCATGCCTCTGCCTGAGGGAGTCATGCTTGTAACAGTTCAGCCTTGCAATGCCTCATGGGACTTGTAGTTTTTCAACAGCTGGAGGGCCGCCAGTTTGAGACCCCTGCTCTAGACCATTAATGGTTGAGGAAAAAACCTCTTGTGTAATATATACAGGGGCTGAAGTGCCAGAAGCAGGTGTAGCCCCTGACCCCGATGGCTCTCCCTGGCTAGCCGTCCTGGCCCATCTTTAGGGGGGGAGGATGCTGCTGACAGGGGGCCCTCAGAACCTGAACGAGATCCCCTAGTGTCTCTGGTTCCTGGGGTGCTTGAACCTCTTCTACCCATAGTGCAAAGCAACAAGATGTGAGGTATACAAATGAACACTGCCCGCTGAGCGATGTAGTCTGGCTAAAAGCCTTGCTACCCAATGCTCAGTCTGGTGTTACTTCAGTAAATGCTGCCTAGGAGAATGCCTGTGTCCCACCTTACATGTGACCGTCAGCTCTGTGTCTCTCATAAGGCTGTGTGCACCTGTACAGAGTGCCTTTAATAGCCTGCAGCTGGCCTGAGTGGGAGTCTAAGCACCTGTGCTGACGTCCCGCCCCCTCCTCTACAGCCCCCTCGAGTTTTGAAAAAAACGAGCGCTTCCCGAGCTGGCCGACTCTCCTGTCATGCTTCTGGAGAAAGGCTGGGGATGGGGGGGGGGGAGAGAGGCTGGTAACAAGATCTGCCTGAACGGCTATCTTCAGAGATGGTGGCCATTAGGCCACAGAGCCCGGGCGGTATAACCACTTTCTAGACCCCTGTGGCCCCTCTCTAGCCTGGGGGGGGGACATTAAAACATGAGAAATCCCCCCTTCCATCTTACCTTGCAGCCGGCTTGAGACGATGAAAAAACACTGAGACAAACAGTCAGCATGTGCAGGTTTGTGCTCTTGGCAGCCCCCGGTGGTCACAATAGGCATAGCATGCATTTACCTTAAAGGAGAAAAGCCACTAGAACTCAAAAATTCTGTGGAATCTCCTCTTACCTTATCCAGCTGCAGGGTGCTGTTTACACAGACCCAATCTTCACCTCTCACGGTGGGCTCCGTTTGAAAAAACCGTCAGAGACTGGGGCCCCCTACGAATAGGGGGATCCAACAGTTCCGGGACCGTAAAGCACCTCGCCAGAAATTAGGAAGTTTAAAACCATTTTCTGATCTGCGGGGTCCAGCTCTCTAAAAAGAGAAGCATTACGGGTAAAACCTCGTTTCTTCGGACACGAGGCCCGGGCACCATTCAATTCGGCCATGAAAAGACACTTTGAATGGATCCGGTTCGCCTGGCTTGCCCCAGTATAGGATCTTAACATATTCCCTTTGGAGCTCAGCACAGGACATCTTTACACGTCCATCACCTAAGACACTGGCGTAAAAACTGAGGTATCCCTGCAAGGGGGAGGGATTATATAGGGGGTTGAACTTCCTGATAGGGTGTGCCAGTGTCCAATCACCAGTGATACCTATATAACCCATCAGTAATTACTGAGGCTCTGTGTCCCGTGATGTTCGAGAAAGAAAAACGGCGTAGGTTCCCCCCCCCAGGGGCATACCAGGCCCTTAGGTCTGGTATGGATTGTATGGGGAAGCCCCCTACGCCCATAAATCGGCGTGGTGGTCCCCCTAAAATCCATACCAGACCCTTATCCGAGCACGCAGCCCGGCCGGTCAGGAATGGGGGTGGGGACGAGCGAGCGCCCCCCCTCCTGAACCGTACTAGGCTGCATGCCCTCAACATGGGGGGGTGGATGCTTTAGGGCAGGGGGGGGCCCTGCGGCCCCCCCCTTCCCCAAAGCACCTTGTCCCCATGTTGATGAGGACAAGGGCCTCTTCCCGGCAACACTGACTGTTGGTTGTCAGGGTCTGCGGGCGGGGGGCTTATCGGAATCCGGGAGCCCCCTTTAATAAGGGGGCCCCCAGATCCCGGCCCCCCACCCTTTGTGAATGAATAAGGGGTACATTGTAGAGGTCGACCGATATGGGTTTTTCTCTGGCCGATGCCGATATTTAGAAATCTCGGTGGCCGATATGTGATGCCGATTTTTTTGGGCCGATATATTAGGCCGATTTTTTTTTTTCTTTTTTTTTTTTTTTCCTTCATCTCATAAAATTTAACAGTTAGACCCCTTTCACACTGGGGCGTTTTTCAGGCGCTTTTGGGCTAAAAATAGCGCCTGTAAAGTGCCTGTAAAACGGCTCCCCTGCAGTCTCAGTGTGAAAGCCCGAGTGCTTTCACACTGAGGCGATGCGCTGGCAGGATGTTAAAAAAAAAGTCCTGCAAGCAGCATCTTTGGAGCGGGTGCATACCACCACTCCTGCCCATTGAAATGAATGCGCACCGTTGCCAAAGCGCCTGCAAAGCGTTTCGGCAGCGGCGCTTCAGGGGCGCATTTAACCCCTTCCTCGGCTGCTAGCTGGGTTATAAGCTCCCCGCTAGCAGCCGAATAGCGCCGCTAAAATGACGGTAAAGCGCCGCTAAAGCTAGCAGCGTTTTACCGTCAACTCATGCCCGCTGCAGTGTGAAAGCAACCTAAAGTGATACAGAAAATTTTTTACATTTAAACATTTATTAAACAAAACAAACCTCCAATCAGTTCACTTGTATGTAGAATTTAGATAAAAAAAAAATATAAAAAAAACTATATCTTAAAAATAAATACACAAAAACAGGTAATCAAAACTTTTGGACGAAAAAAAAATGGGCTAACTTTACTGCTTATTTTTTTTTTTAATTTATTAGTGTATTTTTGTTTTTTAAAAATTGCGTTTGAAAGACCGCTGCGCAAATACCGTGTGACATAAAATATTGCAACAACCGCTATTTTATTCCCTAGGGTCTCTGCTAAAAAATATATATATAATGTTTGGGGGTCCTAAGTGATTTTCTAGCAGAAAATACAGGATTTTTACTTGTAAGCAACAAGTGTCAGAAAAGATTTAGTCTTTAAATGGTTAAACTGAGAGCTTCTACACACAGAGTTCAGCTCATTCAGAAGTGTAAACATTGTATCAATTCAGGTTCTTTTTATCAGATTTGGCAGGCTGCCCAGAGAGGGGAGAGAAGTGCTTCACAGAAGAATACAGGCAACTTGTATTGACTTTAGAAGTCATTTGCAAGTCACGCTGAGTTATATCGGCCAATCGGCCAATGCCGATTAAGAAAAAAACGTCAAATATAGGCCAATATATCGGCTGGCCGATATATCGGTCGACCTCTAGTACATTGTACCCCTACCCATTCACCTAGGGAAAAAAGTGTCAATGAAAAAACACACTACACAGGTTTTTAAAGTAATTTATTAGGCAGCTCTAGGGTCTTCTTCCGACTTCGGGGGTCTCTCCGGCGTCTCCTCCCGGTGTCCTGATCTTCTGCCGGCTCCTCCGCTATCTTCTGCAGCTCTTTTGCTAGCGGAGGCCCGGACTTCTGCCTTCTTGTCTTCTTCCCTCTTCTCTTCTTCCGATGTTGACACGATACTCTCTCCGGCTGGAATGCTCTCTGAGCGCTCCGATGTGACTTATATAGGCATGCTGGGACTGTGCCGTCATAAGGGGGCGTGGTCATCGGGTGAGATCCGGAGAGACCCCCGAAGTTGGAAGACCCCGGAGCTGCCGAATAAACTACTTTAAAACCCTGTGTAATGTGTTTTTTCATTGACTCTTTTTTCCCTAGGTGAATGGGTAGGGGTACAATGTACCCCATACTCATTCACAAAGGGTGGGGGGCCGGGATCTGGGAGCCCACTTATTAAAGGGGCTCCCAGATTCCGATAAGCCCCCCGCCCGCAGACCCCGACAACCAACGGCCAGAGTTGTCGGGAAGAGGCCCTTGTCCTCATCAACATGGGGACAAGGTGCTTTGGGGTGGGGGGGCCACAGGGAACCCCCCTGCCCCAAAGCACCCACCCCCCCATGTTGAGGGCATGCGGCCTGGTACAGTTCAGGAGGGAGGGGGCGCTCGCTCGTCCCCACCCCCTTTCCTGACCGGCCGGGCTGCGTGCTCGGATAAGGGTCTGGTATGGATTTTGGGGGGGCCCCCACGCCAATTTTTCGGCGTAGAGGGGGTTCCACTTACAATCCATACCAGACCTAAGGGCCTGCTATGCCCCTGGGGGGAAACCCACGCCCATTTTTTATTTAAAATTTGGCGCAGAGTTCCCCCTCATGATTCATACCAACTACTGTATGTTTTCATTTGTTAATGCCAAAGTTGTGGCAAAGTAGTATTGCTTCCAAATCGCAGCAAAATAGCGGCCGCAAAATCGCGGTAAAATCGGTCGACTTTAAAGTCGTATAAGTGTGAAAGGGGCCTTAATGGTAATTAGGTTTTTTCTGGCTCATGGAATAGGCGATGAATTAAATAATTGTAATGCCCTGTACACACGATAGGAATTTCCGACAACAAAATCCATGGATTTTTTCCGATGGATGTTGGCTCAAACTTGTCTTGCATACACACGGTCACACAAATCTTGTCGGAAATTCCGAACGTCAAGAATGCGGTGACGTACATGTACGACGAGACGAGAAAAATGAAGTTCAGTAGCCAGTGCGGCTCTTCTGCTTGATTCCGAGCATGCGTGGAACTTTGCGCGTCAGAATTGTGTACACACGATCGAAATTTACTGTATAATTGCTAAGATATAAGGTGTTAATTGTACCTAAAACTGAAATATCAGATATGGACTGACCCTTGGATAGGCCAGATTCTCCTCGCCTCCTATGTGCATTTTTTCTTTAGAGTTTCTAGAAACAAAAGGGAATGTGCTTTAAAGAACAAGTTCACCTTTTCACAAAAAAAAATGTGCATTTATTTTTTACTGGGAGTCTGGAAAGCATTACATCCATGATCAGCAGATTGTGGGTGCCACGCAGGACTCCTGCAGACTTGTCAGTATATCTATCTGCTCATATCTCATACAGGCAGGCACATACATATTGACAGGTATAGACAATGAACTACCAGAGTGCTCAGCAGTGCCCTGAGTAGTTCATTGAGAACTACAAGCCAACAGCTGCAAAGGCTATTCACAGAACTTCTTTCTTTAATAGTGACCCCAAGCGGGGGGGGGGGGTTTAATATCCCCTGCTTGCTGTCACTAAATGCAGCGGATCTGGGAGACGTTGCAGGAGGGAAAACATGTTACATGTTCCACCCTAAAAATGGGTGGAATATGTAACATGTTCCCAAAGGTGAATGTAACTTGTGGCAGCCCATCAGGAATCATATACAGTGAAAAAGTATTCACACCCCTTGAAATTTTCTACATTTTGTCATATTTCAACCAAAAATGTAAATATATTTTATTGGAATTTTATGTGATAGACCAACACAAAGTGGCACATAATTGTGAAATGGAAGGAAAATGATAAATGGTTTTCAAAAATTTTCACAAATAAATATGTGAAAAGTTGGGCGTGCATTTGTATTCAGCCCTCCCTGAATCAATACTTTGTACTTAGATCCACCTTTCGCTGCAATCAAGTCTTTTTGGGTATGTCTCTACCAGCTTTGCACATCTAGAGAGTGACATTTTTGCCCATACTTCTTTGCAAAATAGCTCAAGCTCTCAGATTGGATGGGGAGCGTCTGTGCACAGCAATTTTCAAGTCTTGCTACAGATTCTCAATTGGATTTAGGTCTGGACTTTGACTGGGCCATGATCTAAACCAGGGGTGTCTTAACTTTTTAGCCCAAGGGCCACATTGTAGATTTTACAAATATTTACGGGCCAACAAAAATTAGTTATTTATAAATTAATGAATACAAATTTAAATAATCACGTCTGTGTCCCCATCAGAGCCTTTCCGCACGTCTGTGACCCCCATCAGAGTCTGCCACACGTCTGTGACCCCCATCAGAGTCTGCCACACGTCTGTGTCCCCCATGAGAGTCTGCCACACGTCTGTGTCCCCCATGAGAGTCTGCCACACGTCTGTGTCCCTCATGAGAGTCTGCCACACGTCTGTGTCCCCCATGAGAGTCTGCCACACGTCTGTGTCCCCCATGAGAGTCTGCCACACGTCTGTGTCCCCCATGAGAGTCTGCCACACGTCTGTGTCCCCCATGAGAGTCTGCCACACGTCTGTGTCCCCCATGAGAGTCTGCCACACGTCTGTGTCCCCCATGAGAGTCTGCCACACGTCTGTGTCCCCCATGAGAGTCTGCCACACGTCTGTGTCCCCCATGAGAGTCTGCCACACGTCTGTGTCCCCCATGAGAGTCTGCCACACGTCTGTGTCCCCCATGAGAATCTGCCACACGTCTGTGTCCCCCATGAGAGTCTGCCACACGTCTGTGTCCCCCATGAGAGTCTGCCACACGTCTGTGTCCCCCATGAGAGTCTGCCACACGTCTGTGTCCCCCATGAGAGTCTGCCACACGTCTGTGTCCCCCATGAGAGTCTGCCACACGTCTGTGTCCCCCATGAGAGTCTGCCACACGTCTGTGTCCCCCATGAGAGTCTGCCACACGTCTGTGTCCCCCATGAGAGTCTGCCACACGTCTGTGTCCCCCATGAGAGTCTGCCACACGTCTGTGTCCCCCATGAGAGTCTGCCACACGTCTGTGTCCCCCATGAGAGTCTGCCACACGTCTGTGTCCCCCATGAGAGTCTGCCACACGTCTGTGTCCCCCATGAGAGTCTGCCACACGTCTGTGTCCCCCATGAGAGTCTGCCACACGTCTGTGTCCCCCATGAGAGTCTGCCACACGTCTGTGTCCCCCATGAGAGTCTGCCACACGTCTGTGTCCCCCATGAGAGTCTGCCACACGTCTGTGTCCCCCATGAGAGTCTGCCACACGTCTGTGTCCCTCATCAGATGTCGCACACCATTGAAAATTGAGCTGTGTTGAACTTAGACTAAATGGCAGTGTGTAATGAGGGGGTGGGATTATGCATTCCCCACTTCTCCTCACTGGCCGCTGGCAGACAAGGCCAACAAAAACTTCCAATGGCTGGATTCCTCCATAAGCAAACTGCCAGATCACACCCCCAGATACCCCTACCCTGATTACACCCCCAGATACCCCCCCCCCCCACTCCAATCACACCCCCCATATCTCTCCACTCTGATCGCACCCCCCACACAAACAAACCTCTCCCTTAACACTCACCCTCCCCCCCAACCTGATCACCACCCCTCCAGGTACCCCCAGTCTTATCACACTCCCATATCTCTCCACTCTAATCACACCCCCCATACCTCTCCCCTAACACACCAAAGATACCCCTCTCCACCATCACACACACCTTGGGTTTACCAATCCCTCAGATCTCATCAGTCCTGCAGACAGTTCCTCCCATCCAAATCTCTGGTGGCGGTGGCCTCCACCACCCCTGCCTGACTCCAGCATGCACTCCCTGCACACATAGGAATCTGCCCACTGCTCCTTCATCCTCTGCCTCGTTGTATCTGCTCTGACAGCGGTACACACACATCGCCCCGCCTGCCTTCACCTCTCGCTGATGGTCCTGGAAAATAATCCACAGCACGAATGGCATAGCAGGAGGGAGTGCGGGGGAGCTGCTGTGTCTGTTTGTGGGGACTCCCTGCAGAAGACAGCGGGGTGTGGGGGAGGGTGCACACCAGCAGTTCTGTGCCTGCAGTCTCTGCAGTATCTAAAGGAGCTGCGGGCCGGATAGAACATACAAGCGGGCCGGAGTTTGGAGACCCCTGATCTAAACCATTCTATTGTGCTCTGGCTGTATGTTTAGGGTCATTGTACTGCTGGAAGGTGAATCCCCGCCCCAGTCTCAAGCCTTTTTTTGCAGACTCTTAACAGGTTTTCTTCTAAGATTGCCCTGTATTTGGCTCAATCCATCTTACCATCAACTCTGACTAGCTTCCCTGTCCCTGCTGAAGAAAGGCATCCCCACAACATGCTGCTGCCACCACCATGTTTCACGGTGGGGATGGTGTGTTCAGAGTGATGTGCAGTGTTAGTTTTCCACCACACATAGCATTTTGCTTTTAGGTCAAAAAGTTAAATTTTGGTCTCATCTGACAAGAGCACCTTCTTCCAGATGTTTGCTGTGTCCCACACATGTCTTCTGGCAAACTGCAAATGGGACTTCTTATGGCTTTCTTTCAACAATGGCTTTCTTCTTGCCATCATTCCATAAAGGCCAGATTTGTGGAGTGCTTGACTAATAGTTGTCCTGTGGAAAGATTCTCCCAAATGAGCTGTGCAGCTCCTTCACAGTTACCATGGGCCTCTTGGCTGCTTCTCTGATTAATGCTCTCCTTGCCCGGCCTGTCAGTTTAGGTGGACGGCCATGTCTTCGTGGGTTTGCAGTTGTGGCATACTCTTTCCATTTTCGGATGATGGATTGAACAGTGCTCCGTTACATGTTCAAAGCTGGGATATTTTTTATAACCTAAACCTGCTTTAAACTTTTCCACAACTTTATCCCCGACCTATCTGGTGTGTTCCTTGGCTTTCAAGATGCTGTTTGCTCACTAAGGTTCTCTAACAAACCTCTGAAGGCTTCACAGAACAGCTGTATTTATACTGAGATTAAATTACACACAGGTGGACTCTATTTACTAATTAGGTGACTTCTGAAGGCAATTGGTCCCACTAGATTTTGGTTAGTAAAGGGGGCTGAATACAAATGCACGCCACAATTCTCAGATATTTATTTGAAAAAATGTTGAAAACCATTTAGCATTTTCCTTCCACTTCACAATTATGTGCCACGTTGTGTTGGTCTATCACATAAAATAAATTTACGTGTTTGGTTGTAACATGACAAAATGTGGAAAATGTCAAGGGGTATGAATACTTTTTCAAGCCACTGTATGTTGTAAATAATGCTGAAGGGGTCCAAAGTCAATGTATGTATGCATTTGGTACACCAAAAACAAATATCCAGTACAGACTGAAGTTTGGTACACTTTATTGTTTTAGTTATATATATATATATATAATTATTTATATACAAGTTCAACTGTTAAATTTCATAATTACTGAGACCTTTTTCTTTATAGTTACAGGCTCCACATTGGCTTTACATACAAGTGAGAAAGTGGTGTCCCAGTCAAAGAGCTCGCTAGTAAGTTTTACCTGTTAACAACCGAGAATCAAGTACACATCAGTATATAGAACTATTGTTTTGACTCTTTAAGGCAAAATTGAATTAAATTGAATACAGAATTACTGGTCACTGATACACTGGAGAACTAAAAAAAAAAAAAAGTTTGATAATTTTTGCTCCTGCATTCTGGAGAATATGCCAATTTGCTTAACACGTGCATGTATCTCTTCCTAGAAATGGATAATAACACTTCTAATGGGTAAACTGAAGAATTTTTACTTTGCTGACAGGCAAATGGGCAGGTTACAGAAAAGTCTGCAGTAAAGAATGGCCAGAGGAAGTGGTATGATGTTGGGATCTTCCAAACCAATAGTGCTGTGGTCAGTCACTTCTTTGTGCTTCCAGAAGCGAACCAGGGCACCTCAGGCAAGGTAGTGTGTCTACATCATATGTGTACAGTTTCTGTCTTTAAGTTGGGTGTATATCTCTAAGGCTTATTAGCAGTGTTAATTTCGTCAACAAAAATATTTTCAACATCGTTTTCGTCAGATGCATGTTTTCAGTGAGGAAAACTAAACAAAAATTTAAATTCGAGATATGTCAGTTGACAAAAACTAGGATGAAAATCAATTTCAATTTTCATTTAGTCGCCTAAAATCCAATTGGTTTAGTTAAATTGTAATGCATTATTTAAGCATTTCTCTAGAATTGCCAATTGTCATTATATACTACAGGAGTAAAAATCTAATAACATTTTATTATTTATGGTATTAAGGTTTGAACGTGCACTACAGACACAGATTTAGCCGTTGTAATAAATAATGACTTTATAAATAAAACCAAATTTCATAAACAAAAATATTACTTTTTGACAAACAGAGGTACAAAAAAACAACTGTAAAAATGATTGGCTGTATTGCTAGGCTGCAAGTTGGGATAGGGAAGTAAATGGGAGTGAGGGAGTGCACAGGGCAGAGAACTGGACAGTCTGGGGAGGATGTTATTTTACACAGTGCTAAGCATTGCTACCTTGCTGGGAGGAAAAACACACTCACCATGTCACATCCAGACAGACACAAATCCGACAGCAGAGTTCCTCTTGTGTGGTTTGCAGGACATTGTTCCAGAACTCCCAGACAGCAGGCAGACAGAGGAAGCCTGCGTCTCTTAGCCAGTACAGCTTGCCAATAGAGTCAGGGTGAAGGGGCTTTAACAGACAGGCGGAGCTCCAAGGAAAGCTGAAGTTCAAGTGGGTACTGGAAATGTAAGTCGACTAAAATACACTGGAGATTTTAGTCTACTAAAATATGACTAAAACTAAAACAATTTAGATGACTAAAATTAAAATGGCATTTTAGTCCAAAGACTATGACTAAAACTAAATTGAAATTTGACGTCAAAATTAACACTGCTTGTCAGTCATATTTTATGTATGGCAGTCTACAACTGTTAAATGCAGAGTGGCTATTGTTTGTGTGTGTGTGTGTGTGTGTGTTTGTTTGTTTTTTTTTCTTTTTTTTTTTATGATGGATTAAAAATTGTATTGCCAATATACAATCTAAGGTCATACAATAAAATTGCATTAAAAATGCATTAAGATAAAAAGCCTTCTGTGTGCAGCAGCTCCCCTCAGCCCCCCTAACACTTACATTAGGTTCCTCCCTGTCTAGTGATGTCCACGAGTGTGTCAGCCTTCCGAGATTCTCCTTCCTGATTGGCTGAGACACAGAAGCGGCGACATTGGCTCCCGCTGTTGTCAATCAAGGTCAGCTTGCCAATCAGGGAAAAGAGGGGTTGAGGCTCTGTGTCTGAATGGACACAGGGAGCTGTGACTCGGCTCAGGTGCTCCCATAGCAAGCTGCTCACAAAAGAGGGACTCAAGAAGAGGAGGATCTGGGCTACTCTGTGCAAATCCACTGCAACAGAGCAGGGAAGTATAACATGTTTGTTATTTTTATAGGGAAAAAAAAACAAACCTTTACAATTACGTTAATTGAACAAGCGGAGGTTAGAGGTTGATTGGTTTCTATGCAGAAGTAAGTCTGATTTTGCACTCTCCAGCTTTAGTAAATAAACCCCATAGTGCACTCTACTCGTATAAGAATTTAAGATAACATAACGCAGCCACACAGTGACATTTAAAAACAACATATACATAAAACAACAGATCTTAAAATGTAAGTCATGTCCCCACCCTATCCCATACGTTTAAATTTGTTAAATGTTAACTAAAGGACCAAATATGCAATCACATTCTAACAACTGAAAAACTCTTGCTTATCTTCCTCAGGATGCTGATGTGACTTGCTACACTTTGTTAAAGAAACATGGACTCAGTCCTGGCAGTGTGTACAGGTTTAGAGTTGCTGCAATTAATGGATATGGAATTGGTTCCTTCAGTAAAATTTGTGAATTTAAGACTTGCATTCCTGGATTTCCTGGAGCTCCATCATCGGTAAAAGTCACCAAGGTGAGATAAGAAAATACTTGCAAAAATTTAACAAAATTTATTCACATATGAAAAATTATTTGTTGGTTCACAAAAGCCTGCAACATTTACAAAGTATATAATATTTAGTTTAGCAAACCTACCTTGACATAAGCATACCCAGTCCCTTTTACAGCACATTACAAAATGGTGTCTAGTAATTGATAGACAGTCATCTCACTGAGTACAACAGGAGAGACATATGCCTGTGCTAGAATACATCACTGGCATGTGAGAACTGCCCTATTTCTCTTCTGTTTCTTTTGATGATTGAAGTCAACTTTTACTTGAAGTGTTTGCTCCATTTTTTCATATAACACATGGATTCTACCCACAACATTCAGTCATTGCTGTCTCTTGTATAATCACCCGAGTTAATGGATACAATACAAAAGGAAATGTAAAAAGTAAATAAAGAAAATGTAACGTTTATGATGGCAGATTAGTCCCAGGTGGTCTGTAGCAACACAGTATTCCACTGGGAACACAATGGGGGGGAGTAAAAGGGAGACGGCATGGGGAAGTTATTCTCAACTATAACTTGGAAGATGGGATCTAAGGCTGTTTGCTGGATCAGATGTACCATTGTGCACAGTAGGTCTGAGGCAAAGAGGCATATTTTTTCTCAGTGTGGGTGTAAATGGCCACGCTTGTTTTTTCCTATTAACTCTAAAAATGCAGTGATTTTCACTTATCTTTTTAAGCATCGTCAGAGTATGCTAAGCCAGGATAGGACCAATAAAACTGGAAAATGCTCTAGAAAAATAAGGCAATCCTAGCAGAGTAGTGTTGCATTAGCCACTTAAGTTTGTGTATACATATTCCAAAGGTGGAACTCCTGCCCTGGCAGTTAGTAAAAACTTCAGCAGAAAAATGGAGTCTGCTAAGAATAGGTTCTAGGTGCCAGATCAATCTCGCTCTTTATGAGCCATTTGGGTCTTTTACATGTTCAGAGAGCCTCCCCACCTTCCTCTTTGTGGTTGTAGTGTGGGGCTTCTGATTCACTCAGGCTGCACAGGGCCTATCTATCCCTACAAGCTTAAGAGAAGTTTCTTCCATGACATTGCCACTGTAGATTGCACCTCGTTTGCTTGATTGAAAGCTTTCCTAAAGAATTGAGTCTGGTTATCTAATGCAACTTGTGTAATTATTTCAGAGTACAGACTGTGTCCATATTTCATGGGAAACACCTTCTTCACCAACGGGAAACATTTTAGAATACTCTGCCTTCTTAGCTATACGTACTTCACTTCCTGAGGCTCAGAACCAGCTGGCATTCATGAAGATTTACAGTGGTGTGAAGACATCCTGCACTGTAACCTCTGCTCAGCTGGCAAATGCTCACGTTGACTGCAGCTCCCGACCTGCTGTTGTTTTCAGGATTTCTGCAAAGAATGAAAAGGGTTATGGACCAGCTATACAAGTGCGCTGGCTTCAAGGTAAGCACAGGAACAATTGTTATATGAACATTATGCTGCCACCTTCAGGTGAATGGACAGTGGCCAAAAAAGGCAGGAATGCCTTGCAAAGGGGCTTCCTTGGTCTTTAAAGATGCCGCAGATAAGGGATTAGAAGGTCTCCTCTAGGTTTCCTCTCTGGTAGCAGTGATACTGCAGTGGGAATTTTGCAAGCCCTGGGTGAAGCATATGCCCTGTTCCTGAGACACTGATCTGAAAGATCCTGTCTTCAGGCAGCTCCTGTTAGCCAATCTAAGAGCCTTGAGCTTCAAGGTTGATACCTAGGAACAATCCATACATCTGTTTTCTAGAGTGAGCAGCAGGCTTTCCAAATGAGATGGAACTTATGCCTCAAGTGTTGGTTGGTAGAACTTCTCTGCTAGAAGCAAATTGAGTGGCTGCCTTTTTAGGGCGATCACTGGTTCTCCTAAGGAGAAGGCAAAGGTGACACCAGTGGAACCTTCAAAATTCATGCATGGGAGGGGGGCGCTTATGGGCCTTCATAGCCTCCTGGAGTCAGGAAGTAACAGATAACTGGGTCTGCAGCGTGGTATCCAGAGACTGGATACTAAAGCTAGAATTATTCCCCTTCCATTCTTTATGCGCTCAAGGATATCTTCGGATCCTGGAAAGACTTTTGTACCAGGGGGTCATCACTCCTGTGCGGGCTGGAGAGAGGTCTCAACTTTTATTGCAACCTGTTAACGGTTCCCAAGCCAGAGACATCTGGCCTATTCTGGATCTCAAGGGTGTTAACAAGTTCCTGCAAGTACAGAAATTCAGGATTGAGTCCACCTGATCTGTGATTGCTTTGCTCTATTAGGGGACTCCCTAGTGGCAGTGGATATCAAGGATGTCTATCTTTACATCCAAGTTTTGCTGCCATTTGCAGTGGAAGATTGACACTATCCATTTGTGGCATTACCTTTTGAGCTGTCCACAGCACCAAGAGTGTGGGCTCCAGTTCTCGGGTTGGTGAGGACTAGAGATATTCCCATTGGGATATACCTGGATGACCTACTGCTCAGGGAGCATTTGACACAAAAACGAACTTCACATGTCCAGCAGACGTTACTAAAAGTCCTAGAGCTGTTCGACTGGGTGCTAAACATCCAGAAGTCGGCGTTGCTTATAACACAAGGTCTGGAGTACCTAATATTAGTGCTTAACATGGAGCAGTGCTGCATCCACAAAAGAAATGCCCAGGTAGAGTCCCTGAAAAAGTCCCTCACTTCTCACCTGCATCAAGATGCTGGGGAAAATGGTAGCTGCCATTGATGCAATCCTCTATGCCCAGTCTCATTCCTGAGCTCTACAGTTTGGTATTCTGCTGGTATGGGATAGACATCAGGAGTCCTTGAATCTACATATGCATCTGACTTCCAAAACCAGGCTGACTCTGGACTGGTGGGTATCCACACAGATGCTGGATACTAGGAAATCCCTCCTTCCCATGAATTGAAAGATCATGATGACGCTTGTCAGCCTGTTGTGCTCGGAAGGAGTTATAGAGAACCTATATCCAACCTTCTACCTTCAGGCGTTTACCATCAGGGTGCAGTTGGACAATGCCATGACTGCATACATTGACCGTCAAGGAAGGGACATGAAGTCGCAGACCTGATCTTCTCTTGGGCAGAACATTCCAGCTCTCTCGCTATGCACATTACTGGCATGGAAAATTGGCAGGAGAATTTTCTTATCCATCAATAGATTAACCAGGAGAATGGCCACTTGACCTGAAAGTGTTTGCAAAGATTTGTCTGTGGTGGCGGTGCCAGCTTTGGTGGAGATCTTGACATCCAACAAACTAGACAGATTTGTTTGCCATACCAGGGATCCTCAAGAAAGAGATGCCCTTGTGACTTGAGATCAGTTTTCCCTAATCTATGCCTTCCCTCCACTGCAGCTTCCTCACCTATTGTGGAGGGCGTTCTGCCTGGCCAAAAAGAATACAGACATAAATCTTGAAAGACAAGCTACTGACTCTTCCAGATTGACCAGATTTACTGTTGCAGTGTTCATTCTTCCATTCTGCTTCATGGTCGCTGGCTTGAACAGCATGGCTGTTTAAACCCAAATTCTGAGGGATAGGGGTGTTTGGCTATCCCTACCCTCCTTAGGGCTAGAAATTGACCTCCAGGAGGGTGTACCATTGTACATGGAAGGCTTACTTCGCCTGGTGTGAGGCTTGTAAGTTTCATCTTCAGCGGTATGTTGGGTGCATTTTGGCTTTTCTGCAGTCTGGTGTGGGGGATGTTTCTGGCTCCTATAATGTCTCATTCCTTGTTGAAAGCCTTTGTGTAGGATGCCTGTGCGGCCTCAGTTATCTCCATCAGACTTTAACTTGGTGTTGTCTGTTTTGCAGGCTTCTCCATTTGAACCTCTGCAAGAGATTCCATTGTTGCTCCTTAGTTCCTCCTTGTGGTGTGCCATCGCCATAGGTTCCTCCATCAGCTTAAATTAGTTTTTCTTGGAGAACCAAGTCCTAATGGAAGGGGGATATTGCTTTCTTCCAAAATAATGGAATGCATGCTTTGGCCGCATTAAGCAGATGTAACAGTAGGGAGCACTTGTAGCATTTCAATGACATTTGGGGTTAGATGACAGAACAGAATAACAGAAAGGCGGCATTGTCGTCCGGCATCTGAATGTAAATTTCAAGATCCGATATTTAACCTGAAATCGGATCTCTTTGAGACTTTCACAGGACCAGAAGATGTGGAGCATTGAGCCTTCCTCCCTCTGTCATATCCAGCACAATGAGGAGCTCTGTGGGAAAAGTTTATTTAAGGTTTTGGGGACCATGTACCATCTAGTTAAAATTTTTCATTCCACAAGCGTGTGCAGTTTTAAAGCGTGACATGTTTGGTATCTTTTTTTTATTTTTATTTATATATGTATCTTTTTATTCTGCGCAACATCATCTTTTATATTTTAGGTATTATATTGTGTTTATGTGCATTAAAAGCCATTTTAAAATAAATTTTAAAAAATTGCATTTTAGAAATGGCTGCACATATATTGTGTGTGACGTAAAAAATTGCAACAACCACCATGGCCTCTGCTTCATAAAATATATATAATGTTGGGGGGGGGGGTGGTGGTTCTAAGTAATTTTCTAGCAAAAAGATGCAGATTTTTTACATTGGACAGTGGATATAAAAAGTCTACCCACCACTGTTTAAATGTCAGGTTTCAGTGATGTAAAAAAATTAGACAAAGATAATAATTTCAGAACTTTTTCCACCTTTTTAATGTGACCTATAAACTGTACAACTCAGTTTAACAAGAAACTGAAATCTTTTAGGTGGTGAGAAGTAAAACTTAAATAATATGGTTGCATAAGTGTGTACACCCTTAAACTAATACTTTGTTGAAGCACCTTTTGATTTTATTACAGCAGTCAGTCTTTTTGGGTATGAGTCTATCAGCATGGTACATCTTGACTTGTCACTATTTGCCCACTCTTCTTTGCAAAAACACTCCAAATCTGTGAGATTGCAAGGGCATTTCCTGTGCACAAGCCTCTTCAGATCACCCCACAGATTATCAATCAAATTCAGGTCTGGGCTCTGGCTGGGCCATTCCAAAACTTTAATCTCCCTCTGGTGAAGCCATTCCTTTGTTGATTTGGATGTATGATGTGGGTCATTGTCATGCTGAAAGATGAAGTTCCTCTTCATGTTCAGCTTTCTAGCAGAAGCCTGATGGTTTTGTGCCAATTTTTACTGGTATATGAAACTGTTCAATATCCCTCCAACTTGACTAAGGCCCCTGTTCCAGCTGAAGAAAAACAGCCCCAAAGCATGATGATGCCACCACCATGCTTCACTGTGGGCATGGTGTTCTTTTGGTGAGGTGCAGTGTTGTTTTTGCGCAAAACATATCTTTTGGAATTTATGGCTAAAAAGTTCAACCTTGGTTTCATCAGACGAGAACACATTTCCCCACATGCTTTTGGGCGACTTCAGATGTGTTTTTGCAAAATTTATCCGGGCTTGGATGTTTTTCTTGGTAAGAAAAGGATTTCGTGTTGCCACTGTACCCCATAGCCCAGACATATGAAGAATACGGGAGATTGTTGTCACATGTATCACACAGCCAGTACTTGCCAGATATTCTTGAAGCTCCTTTTAATGTTCCTGTAGACCTCTTGGTAGCCTCCCAGCCCAGTTTTCTTCTCGTCTTTTCATCAATTTTGGAGGGACGCCCAGTTCTTGGTAAGTAATATCTCTGTTGTGCCATATTTTCTCCACTTGATGATGACTGTCTTCATTGTGTTCCATGGTATAGCTAATGCCTTGGAAATTCTTTTGTACCCTTCTCCTCACTGAAGTTATAAAAGAGCGCGCACACTTATGCAACCAAATAATTATTATTTTTTTTTTTTTAACCCCCACCCCTCCTAAAAGATTTCAGTTTGTTTTCCAACTGAGTTGTACAGTTTATATGTGGCATTAAAGGTGAAAAAAGTACTGAAATGATTTATCTTTGTCTCATTTTTTTACAACCCAGAAACCTGACATTTTACCAGGGGCGTGTAGACTTTTTATATCCACTGTAAGCATGTGATAAATTCATGTCAGAATTGTACTCATTTAATTTTGTGATTACTACTGTGATATTAGCTACTCTAAATATACCACTGGTAAAAAAAAAAGTGTCCCTGAAAATATTTTTTAAATGTTGGCAACTATGCACTTAGGCCCTTAAATGATATATTGCTTAAACATGCCATGGAATTCCAAGATAGCACAAAACCCCCAAATGATCCCTTTTCGGAAAATAAGGTCATTTGGAGGGGGGGGGTTTGAATTGTCTTGCCATTTTATGCCCAATATTAGAAGCTTATGCCACACATCACCCACTCTTCTAACCAATTGAACCACCAAGTTCTTTTGGACACTTCATTTACATGAAAATTTATTTATTTTTGTTAGAAAATTACTTTGAACCCCCAAACATTATATTTTTATTAAAGCAGAGGCCCTATAGATTAAAATGGTGGATGTTGCAAATTTTTTTTCACACAGTATTTACGCAGCGATTTTCCAAACGCAATTTTAAAAAAAACAAAACGCTTTTTTGAATTTTAATGTACAAAAACACGCTATATTGCCCAAATGTTTTGTAAAAAAACAAAAAGATGATCTTATGCCGAGTACATAGATACCAAACATGACATGCTTTAAAATGACGCACACCCGTACAGCGATGACAAATTCTATACATTTTTTAAAAGCCTTTACAGGTTACCACTTTAAATTTACAGAGGAGGTCTACTGCTAGAATTACTGCCCTTGATCTGAAGTTCGTGGTTCACATGCATGGTGCAATTGCTGTTTATATAGGACATGAGACCGATGCTGAAAGGGGTGGTTTAAATTTTTTTAAATTTTGCTTTTTTATCTTATTTTTACACTGTCCCTTATTTATTTTTTTTATTATTTATTTTATCATTTTTATTGTTATCACAGGGAATGTAAATATCCCCTATGATAACAATAGGTGTTGACAGGTACTCTTTTTTTTTTTTTTTTTGAAAAATTTGGGATCTATTAAACTCTAGATCTCTCCTCAGCTCTTAAAGCATTTGACCACACCAAGATCGGTGTGATAAGATAATTTCCCAGTGGCACTGTTTTTATCCGGTGAAACCGAAGTCATGAAATACTTGTAGCTTCCAGTTTCTAAGACCATAGAGATAATTGGAGCCGCTCTGGTCTCAGATCAGCTCTGAAACTGGAAAAAAAAAAACCCTGGGAATCAAACACCCCGTCCCTAAGGACCCTCCATTGGCTAGCCGTGAAGGACTGGGTTACATTTAAGACCCTCTGCCTCACTTACAATTTTACACAAGGAAAAGCCCTGCAATACCTCTGCGACAAAATAAAGCACTACACCCCAGGTCGCCCCCTCCGGTCAACTAACCAGACCCTCCTCCACATCCCCAAGACGCGTTATAAATTAAAAGACGAACGAAGGTTTGCAGTCCCAGGACCACGGCTATAGAACGCTCTACCTGCGGACATCCGCTTGGAAGAAAACCATCTAGCCTTTGGGAAGAAGCTCAAGACCCATCTCTTCTGAAGATGCAGATCGACATTGGCAGCAAAAGCGCCTTGAGGCGATTTAGTTCGCATATGTAGCGCTATACAAGTTATTCATTCAACCACCGCCTGCATTTTTGGGTTCCCCGGTGGGACAGGGAAGCCCGAGAAAACCATAGAAGACGGCGGGAGGGGGGGTTTAGTTCCCTCCCACTGCTTGTAAAAGCAGTCTAGAGGCAAATTAGCCACTTGGATTGCTTTTACATGAAAGCGGACCGCCGAAAAAAACAATACCAAGATGATGCCTATACCTGCAGGCATCATTCTGGTATAACCACTCAAAGTCCATCAACATACTAGTACGTCGCTGGTCCTTGTTGGGCATATATTGTCATGTTCTTTTTTTTTTTTTTTTTCATGCAGCCTGTGGGTTACATAAAAAAAAGAGAACCTAACAGATTGCTCTATTCATATTGATCAATCGGTGGTATGCCCACCATTAGAATACTACCCTGCATCCACCCACTTCTAACAATGGGTATACATACATCGTTCTTTGGGCTGCGCAAAAAAAAAGAATCAAACAGATTCCTCCATTCACATCGATCAATGTGGATGAAGAAATCTCTGCCAAAAAAAGTATGTAGCACCCTGGAGTTTAGGCAGGGTTGCTCCTCACAAATTCACTTGCTAGGAATAATTATCCTGGTTGACTGTTAGAGATCTATTGATTTCTCCCTAAAGTTGGCCTTGTTGCACTTTTCTCTTCTACCGCTAGGTGGCCGGGTACTTGGTACTAGATATAAGAAGGGTAATGCAAGGTCAAGTTATGGGTATATGGGGTGTCTCAGCTAATTGGCCTGCTGGGAGATACTATATATATGGGTGGAGTCAGGTGATCTATGTTCTGTGCCACCTGGACGGCTGTCTGGGTGGACATGTGTTGTCCTGCCTGGGCTGCTAGGCCAGAGATGGGGCCTATCCTGGGCACATCTGGCTGCTAGGCTGTCTGAGGGCCTATCCAGAAGCAAGAGAGCAGCGCGGGGTTGGGACTGCAGCTTGCAGTCCAACTGAAAGTGACGGTTCTGCCGGCCGGAGAACCTGTCGTGGTTGGAGGTAGAGGGGAAGCAGTCGCCAGTAAGGGACTATCCGCCTTATTACCAGGGACCACAGTGAGTAACTGAAGCAAGTACCAGAGCAGCATTCTCACCAACTGGGGACGGTGAAGAATCAGGAAACTTCAGTGGGTATCAAGCCAGTACGTATCGTGAGAGCAAACCCTGTTGCTGTCAAAATAAACAAATCAGTGCTGCAGCTGAATGGCGTACCTGCAAAGCAAACAATGGTTAACAATAAAACACAGTAACAGTACAGTAAAACAGTAGAATGACATACCTGCAAAGCAAACACAATAAAACAGTAACAATAAAACATTACAGTATAGCAAAAAATACAGTAAAACAGTAAGAACACTAAAATAACTATTTTTGTTTTAATGTTTTTTTTTTTTCTTTTTTTTTTTCTTTTTTTTTTACACTTTTATTTGTAACTGTAAAGGTTCCAGGTTAGGGTCTCTCAAAATATGATGGCCATTTAACATCTTACGAGACCCTGTGTAAGTGTGCCCTAAGACTGTGGGGGACGCTAGTATAGTTCTGATCAGATCAAAGATATTGATCTGTTCAGACACTATACTAGTAATGGAGATGTGTGGTGTGTGTGTTAGTGCTACTAGCAATCAAAGGGTTAAAATCTGACGATGTCTGGGATTGACGCTACCACTAACTGATGCTAACACCTAACTGATGTCAACCGTGACACTATTACAGTGATCAGAAAATAGATCTGTACACTATACTAGTGACACTGTGACAGGGAGTGAAGGGGTGATCAAGGGGTTAATCCTTTATTAGGGAATATATGATACCCTAAACCTACCTGGGCCTACTAACTACCACTAACAACCCTAACGTGGTTTAGGGTCACAAGTGACACCAATGCAGTAATCAGTGAAAAATCTGACAACTGCACTTGGTGACACTGTGACAGGGAGTGAAAGGGTTAACTGGGGGACGATCAGGGGGCTAAAGGTGTGCGTACGTGTCTTGATGTCAGTGTAGTGTTGATGTACTCACAGTAGATGTCTTCTCCTCGCTCGCTGGAACCGAAAAGGGCTCCACGAGGGTAAATTACATCACTTCCTCTGCTTGTGTTTACATTACACAGGCAGAGGAGGCTCTTTCATTCGCCAGAACCGATCAGCAGGCCCAGGCCAGAAATCATTAACCTGGACCTGAAGATCGATCGGTTCTGTAGCGAATCCCATCGCCACGGGGGAGTGAGCGACGTACAAGTACGTCGGTTCACGCAACCGGGCCGCCCTGCTGCAGTATATGTGCGGTGGGCAGTCCTGAACTGGTTAATTTGCACAGACAAGGGGCAGGATTGCTTTCTAATTACTCATAGATTTTAGCTGGTGTCTTGGCTTTCTATGACTTTTTGCACCTCCCTTTCTTAATGTGCTCAATACTTTTTCCCCGTCTCATTCTATTTCATTACAAAGAACTTCATGTCTGAACTTATTTGTTTTGATGTCTTTGTATTAGGGTTGTACTGATACCGGTATCGGTGACGATACTAAACATTTTCACGAGTATGGGTATTCGTGAAATTGTACCGATACTGCAAAACAGATGCGTTCTGGCTCGGTTCTTTCAGCTATCAGCGGGATTTCCCTGCCAACAGCTGAAGTGTGAAGAAAAGAATGCCGGTAATTATTGGTTGTTAAGGAGCGGGGCCGCCGGGTCCTTAACAGCCGATTACTTTTCAGCTGTCCGGGATTTCCCTCCTGCCAGCTGTCACCGGGCCCGGACCAATCTGGTCGTGCCACATGTACTAGTAAAAGCTGGCTAATGTGACAGCAGAACCGGCACCAGCATAATGCTCTGTAGACAAGCAATAATCCTTACAGCAGCTCGCCCTGTGCTCTCTCCTCTGCCCGCTCCACTGTGTTTCATACCGCATATAATGGGGAGTCCATTCTGTCAGCCAGCTCTGATTGCAACCAGGAGATGCAGTCACCCACAACATCCAATCACATCACTCGTCACAGCCCCAACCACACTAGCCCTCACCTACCCTACCCTCGCTTACCCTAATACTCCCCCTCACCCTGCCCTTGCTTACCCTGCCCTCACTTACCCTCCTACTTCTCCCCACCCTGCCCTCGCTTACCCTCCTACTTCCCCCCTACCCTGCCCTCGCTTACCCTCCTACTTCCCCCCACCCTGCCCTCGCTTACCCTCCTACTCCCCACCACCCTGCCCTCACTTACCCCCCCCCCCACCACCACCCTGCCCTCACTTACCCCCACCACCACCCTGCCCTCACTTACCCCCCCTCCCTACCCTCACCTATCCCCCCCCCCCACCCTGCCCTCACTTACCCCCCCCCCCTGCCCTCACTTACCCCCCCCCCCTGCCCTCACTTACCCCCCCCCCCCCCCACCCTGCCCTCACTTACCCCCTACCCCTCTTTACCCTGCCCTCGCTTCCCCCCCAGCTTCAATAAAGACTTTACACTTTACTTTCTGTGTGGGTGTGCTGCCGATCCGAAGATTCTCTGTTCCATGTTTTCTGCTGCAGTGGCAGGGCATGCACCCCACCTCACAGAAGCAACATTGGAGTGTTAACGATTGCATCACCTGTGAGCAGCAATCTCTTTTTGTCACCATTTAGTGTAATGGTCCCTATAGGTGTATAGTGTGAGAGGTGATGGTGAGATACAATACATCAGATTGCAATGACCAGCCGTCTCCTGTGTTGATGGTTTTTGGGTATAAGATGTGCGTTTTACCTTGTTTGGGGGAAATAACTCGCAGGGAAAGGGTTAAAAGATTACCCAGCAGCCCACAAGTACTCTGAGCTGTACCTACCCAGACTGGTCCTGGTCCTCAGTAGACCCCCCACAGCAGAAGAAGACACCCATAGAATGAACAATAAACCAAAACCTGTAATACTTACCAGCCACATGAAGGATGACCTTCTTGAATGGGTCGTGCTGGACATTGTCCACGGTGAGGTGGACCTCGTAGGTTCCGCTGTCTCTTTGAAGGATGGGGCCGATGACCAAGGAGCAATCCTCTTCATCTGAGCGAGTCAGACACAGATGAAACCTTTTACTTTGGTGCTTCTGCAGGTTGCCCCGATTATGGTACAGGATAGGTGTGTAGGGACCGCCTCCTTCTGGAATCATTCCCCATTCGATCCCAACACTGCTTGCACCAGAGTGATGATTGGTGGTGACCACACCAGTTTAGAGCCGGCTTTCACCTCTAGACAGGTGTACAATGGCCGAGCATGAGCAAATTCTACACCAAATGCCAGGTGCAGAAAGCAGAAAATGGCAAGCACTTTAAAAAGGATCATTTTCCAAATTTGGCACAAGTGACAAAGAAATTAAGATAAAAGTATTTGCTTAGCTAATCAGAAAGATATCTGAATATTCGAGCTTTCGGTTGGACATTACGACCGTGTGTATGACCCATCGGACTTTTTCTGTCGGCCTTTCTGACGGACTCAGATATAGAACATGTTCTAAATCTTTCCGTCGGAAATGCAGACGGAGTTTAGCCCGTTGGTAAGTCCGGCCGTGTATGCGGCATTAGGAATGGATTTTTCTGCCTGTCTTCAATTTTAAAATTTCACTGACATTCGCTAAAAATAGATCCAACTTTTTTTTTTTTTTTTTCAGATGGCCAAAATTAACAGTTTAAAATAAATAAATATATATATATATATATATATATATATATATATATATATATATATATATATATATATATATATATATATATATATATAATTTTTTTTGTTATTTATATTTATTAATACATTATGGTTTGTTACAGCAGAGAAAACGTGAAAAGCCTTGTGGAAGCTCCTTGACAAGATTAAGCAGCAAAGTGCCACTTCCAATGGATGTTTGCCACTAATGTAACTGAAAAGGAATTATTTTCAGCGTGTACTAAGTGTAGCTATATGTTTTACTTTTTGTAATATTTTGTAAATCTCAGAATGTTTATTTTTGCATTATGCTACCTGTTGTAAAGCGATACATATATAAATATATACTTTTATTCATGTGTTTTTGCAAAGGATTAGTGACATACTCAGGTGGGACTACACAGTACAGTTTCTTTGTACTGGAAACTGGCTTTGACTTCCATTTTTTTTTTCTTTTATCACTTAAGTGTATTTGTGAGTATCTAGTTTTAAGCAATAAAATAGAGTAAAAGGGATGGATCGACGGTTACAGTGCAATACTTTAGGCACAATGCACTTCCCTGACTGCAGGGGCTCCGTGCCTATACTTCAGCATGGAATCATTAAGGAATGTGCAAGGGGAATTGTATAAAGTTAATTTAGGCATTTTACTTTTCTAGAAGAGTGTGTGTTGAATAACTTGCACTTTTCAAATAGCCTTTTTTTATCAAATAAGTTGTATGCAAAAAGAAACGTTGGTAAATTTTATATAGCGGTAAATTTATAGAGCATCAGTCTGGTCATTCAGTATACCAGATTATTCTGGGAGTTGTACAGACAAAATCACCAAACCAATGTTCTTAACTAGGCTTTTACTGGATTGTGCATTTTAAAGGGGTCTCCAACCAAAATGAGAATTTCTAATGCTTCACCCCAGACAGATCCCAGGATAACCCCAGTGTGATCCATTGTGGTATCCATGTGTTCAGGAGACCAGCCATTTACACAAGATTGTGTTTACTTTACATTTCTGAATGGCTGGTGCCAATGGAATCTGAACTCGCATCTCCCTATCCCGGTAAAACAGAGGAGAAGGGGCTTTCTTGAGGGATTTTCAGGGAAGTTAGAAGCAAGTGTTAACACTTTCAGTTTTGCTGGAAAACCCATTTATACAGAGTAGTATCTTGTAGAAGCAGTTTAATTGTCGTATCAAAACTGATCACATGTTAGTGAATAAACTGATGTCCTATGTAATCTAGGTAGGCAATCTGTTAACTAAGGTTAGTGGATCAATTTGCTTAGCAGACAAACATCTTGGTATGTTGTGCACTATACTGCCCAGCAGTACCTTTTTGTCAGATGAAAGCACATTTTTAAGTTAATATTTCAAGGAAAAACATGTCTGTTATAGAAAATTGCAGTAAAGTGGGTTTTGCTCACTATGAGGAATGCTATATTCACCAGAGGTGCTTTAGCGCTATCGGCGTACCACAAACTCTTGTAACTTTAGGTCCATATACATGTTACTGAGCTGCTTTTCACAGACGCTGCTTTTCACAGACGCAGCTTGATATCTACTAAGGTTGACAGTACTGACCCATGTTGGGGTATACCTAATACTCCTTTTCTCTAGGTCAGGCATGCAGCCCTCATTGGTCTAACGTTCAAAACGAAACTACTAAAATGAATGCACCTCCAGCTGTTTTTCAGTTTATAAGTTACACTTCTTTACATAATTTTGTAGCTTAATACTTTCTTATGGCCCCTTTTCTCTGTGATTAAATATTATAAATTGAAATGTTTACTATAATGTTAGGTTCAGAGGTATCAGAATGGTGTTCTGGAGTTGAGGCCAAGTTCACCTTTCAGGAAAAAAATTATAAATGCATATATTTTTGCAGAAAAAAAAATGTATTATTTTTTTCTACAGGAGCCTTCAAAGCATTGCACCCGCAATCAGTGGATAATGGGTACAAAGTCGAGCTCCTGCCAACATGTCCTCAGTTTTCTTGCCCATACCTCTGCACAGGCTTTCTGTTAAAAGCTTGAGTAGGAGTCAATAGACTACGAGGGTGCTCATCCATGCCCTTGCAGTCCAATAAGAAATTTGTCTGCTGCAGTGGCAGACAGGGCTTGTAGTTTCTTCATTTACAGATCTCTGTGAATGAATTTTGCGGCTGTGCGGGCAGATTTTGAATGTGGGAGGGAGAAAGAACCCCCACCAGTTGTCACAGGTGAGGGGGGTTGTTGGAATATGTTCCAGTGGTGAACTTATTATTTAAGTAGGTGCGGCCCCCTTTGAAGATTATGGGCCGGTTCCCACTGCTGCGATGTCAGACATTGCATGTGATTCGCACTGCTGTGTAAATCACATGCAATGTCTGTGCGATGCAAATTCAGCCATATAGGTTGTATGGCTGAATTTGCATCGCATTCGGAACTAAACTCGCACAGGACCCTTTTTTTTTGGTCCGCACCAGAATCGGATCACATGGGTGTTCACATCCATGTGATCTGATTTATGTCCGAATTGACAGTTCACACTGCGATATGCGAACCAATCTGGGGGTGTCATTAACTTTGTATTGACACTACCAGCAGTTCGCATAGGGCAGTGTGAACTGCCTGCGGGAGACATGCGATGCAGGAACCCGTACTGAATTTGCAGGGTTCCTGCTTTGCTGCAGTGTGAACCGACTGTTTTATCTGAGTTTGACATGCCTGCTCATGCTGTAATACATAGGACAGTCAGTGCTGCCATGAGTTCCAGAGGACAGAATTAGTACAGAGGTGATTTCTTGTGTCTGCCAAAGTGCACAGCAGTGCATGCTCCATTAATATGTAAATAGGGGTTGTTGTATGCCCGCCAAGAAGCAGCTTGATTTGCCACCTATGTGTATGAGCTCTAAGTTATTATACTTGAAAATTTTAGCAGTATTTGTGAATTACAGATGTAGTTACTGTAAGCAAACCTTTTACAAAATCAAAATGTTACCCCTCCTCTTCCCCCAACATATATTATGATAGGGCCATTTAAAAATATGTTATAGATAGTGCTAGGAAATAAATCATAAAATTGTATAGCAATATGTCCCTCATTCTGAAGATACAAGTGCATTAAATTTGTGGCATTATGGATTATATATTTCTACTTCCTCGCTTCTAACATACAAGCAGTCCCCGAGTTACGAACGACTCCTACTTACGAACGGCCTCAAATGCCGGCCACTTGTGCTCCACGCTGGTGCTGGATACCTCCAGACACATCCCATACTGCAGTACTACATGTACTGCATGGCCAGAAGAGCCCCAGATAACATGACAAGCGCCCGGAACATCGCACATCCATGCACAGGCGGGCGTTACACTTACGAACGCAATGTTCCGACCGGAAGTTACACTTACAAATGCAGTGTTGTGACTTACGAACAACTTTGACTTACGAATAAACCTATAGTCCTTATTGTGTTCGTAACTCGGAGACTTCCTGTACTTAATTCTATAACGTGTTTTTTATACAGGTATAGATAATGCAAAGTTTCTGATAATTGTTAATGACAGAGAAAGTTAATAATTGTATAGAGAGAAGGCAAATGGTGGATTTCCATGCCAGTATTTTGGAGAGAGTGTGCATCTTTCATGTGGAAAGGCCTTTTCTTTCTTTCTTTATCTTAGTAATCCGTTATCATCAGTAACATGAAACACTTGGAATTTGTTTTTGGATTTTTCCTCATTATTTGAAGTACCACCACTCCTTTAAAAACGCTGCTTAGCATTTCAAATGTATCACTGCACTCACTCCTCACCCATAGTTCATCTTAAAGAGAGAGAGCTGTAGACAGTCATTGCTGCTTACAATCTGGAAATCTGCAGGTAGCCTAATTGCTTTTATACAAGCTGAAGCCTGTATGTACTAGACAAGTATTTAGCAAGCTTCAAGCAGATTTGTTAAAACTTTTAGAACCAACTCTGAGCTGCAGTTTGGGGGTAAATATAGTGGTTCTAAAGACCGGGCATATTTACCTCAATGCATTTCCTGCATTAAATAAAAAATGTCCCAGTAATTATATTACCCCCTCACCTGGAAGTGGGGGTGGGGCAGAGTCGGGCTGTGCATGTTTATGGACACACACAGCTTGGGGGCAAGCCTGCAGGTGTGCCCTCATGGCAAGCGGCTTGCTATGGGGGCAAAAAAAAGAGGGGGAGCTGAGAGCGCCGCTGGGGGACCCCAGAAGAGGCAGTTTGGGGCTCCTCTGTGCAATGCCATTGCACAGAGCAGGCAAGTATAGCATGTTTTATAATTTAAAAAAAAAAACACTTTAATGCAAGTGCCTACTAAACAAGCAGCAAGCATGTTAAAGTATGCTTTAGCACTACTTTAAAGTGATTTGTAAGTGGAAAAGTTAAAAAAAAAAACATGTTATACATACTTAGCTGCACAGAGCAGCCCCGATTCTCCTCTTCTCTGGTTCCCTGCTGGCGCTCCAGGGTCCTCCCCCCTGCTGAGTGCCCTCCATAGCAAGCCGCTTGCTATGGGGGCACTCATGCAAGCATGTTCCTAAGCTGCGCTTTGTGTATCCATTGATACACACAGTGCGGGTTGGCTCTGCCCCTGACTTTCTGCTGTGTTTGACTATGATTGACAGCAGCAGGAGCCAATGGCTCGCATTGCTATGTCTGAGCCACTGATGAGAGAGAGAGCGCTGCGATCCTGTTCTCGCGCACAGTGCTGGATCAACACTGGGCTCTGGTAAGGGGGAGTGCACACAGAAGGTTTTTTACCTTAAAGCGGAGTTCCACACAAAAATGGAACTTCCGCTTTTCGGAACCCTCCCCCCCTCCGGTGTCACATTTGGCACCTTTCAGGGGGGAGGGGGGTGCAGATACCTGTCTAAGACAGGTATTTGCACCCACTTCCGGCATAGACTCCCATGGGAGTCTATGCCTCTTCCGTCCCCACCGCGCTGTCTGCTGGGAACACACAGCTCCCAGGAGAGAGCGGGGACCACTAGGGACGCACAGCGCGACTCGCGCATGCGCAGTAGGGGACCGGGAAGTGAAGCCGCAACGCTTCACTTCCTGATTCCCTCACCTAGGATGGCGGCGGTAGTTCTCGGCGTCCCCTGCCGACATCGCTGGACCCTGGGACAGGTAAGTGGCCATGTATTAAAAGTCAGCAGCTGCAGTATTTGTAGCTGCTTGCTTTTAATATATTTTTTGGCGGTGTGGGTGAACCCCCGCTTTAATGCATACAGTGCATTAAGGTAAAAAACCTTCTGACTTTAGAACCACTTTAATCTTGTTAAAATCCTCCCGAAGCCTACTAGCACACTATTAAAGTAAACTTTAAAAATTCACAGAAGGGTAGGGGCTATTGGTAGAAAAGAATTTACAAGTCTCTTCTCCCCCCAAAAAATCTGCAGTTTTTGTTTTTTAAATCTGGACCCTGACTAATGTGGGAAGCTCATTGCTGCTGGAGAACAAACCCAGAGGTAAATATGTCATAATGTGCATGTATGATGTGCACACATACTGACCACCCCAAACCATGGTTTTCTTCTTTCTGCCTTGAGAGCTATTTAACATTCCTGACGTTTGTCCTAAAGGTTTTAACAAATCTACTGGAAACTTGCTGAAAGCTTTACAATAATCGAAGGCTCGATTCACATCTATGCATGTTGCTTTTGAGCGTTTCTGCAGTGTTTTTGCTGTGCTTTCCACTTTTTTTCCCACAATTTGCGTTTTTTTTATGCTTTTTCTTTTTGGAAAATTTGTTGTTGGGCAGATATATAAACTCAAATCGCGATAAAAACACACTATGTGCTTTTCTGAAGCTTCTCCATTGAAGCCTATTGAACCAAAAAAAGCACCGTTTTCCATTTAAAAAGTCACTGACCCTTTCCAAAAATGCAGAGGCACAAAAATGCATTGATGTGACAGTGTTCCATAGGAAACCCATGTTAAGAAAATGTCGTTTCTGTAAAAAGCATTAAAAAAAATGCATTGGTGTGAATGGAACCTAAACGCTAGCCATACGCGCACTGGTTTTTCACATACTGAAGCCCATATATGTGCAGGCCTATAGATGTTCAAATATTCCAAAATAAATTGGGAAAATTATATTGGAGAAAATTGCTAGTCAAATTTTACATAGCTTAAGAAATGAAGTCATTTAAATGCACAATTTAAATATTGTATATTGATACTTGTGTGATTTTAATGTGGATCATTTTGGCATATAGATTATATATCGTAATTAGTTTCCATTTATATGCCTGAGCATGAGACATTCCGTTGGACATCTAACACGCATACTATCGTATTATCTCCACAGTTAGTTTAGGGCAGATCTTGAACACTATATAGGAAATCTCCTCTGCAATAATAAAGTTTGTATGTGAGGTCTGTAAATGTATATTTTATATTTACACAGAGGTTATTGTTTTTTAACGTAGCCATTTATATTGGCTACGGAAAATGTATTTTTGCTTCCGAGTTTTGTAAACATTTGTAAAGTATATATCATAGCAATATAGATTTGCTAAAATAATGTTACGTGCTCAACGTTTGGTTTTGAAGACAGACTTGGCAGATCCTGGCCGGTGTGGATATGGTAAATATTTTCAGGTTAATATTAGAGAAGTGGGCAGTTGCTTCATATGGGTCCTCTTTCCCCATTTTCACTTGGTCGGCATCAGCTGCATGGGAAATTCGGGAACTCTCGCCACTGATGCACAAAATGCTTGCCTTGTGTCTGTGCATTACTGGATAGGAAAGTGTTAGCCCACCAAGGTGATATGAACGGCTGTGGGATGAGAGGGACTCATGCATGTTGCTTTACAGACTCGTCTTCAACGGGTAAAAATGTCTGACCTGTTTTTTTTTTTTTAAATATGCACTTTTCACTGCTGTTTTATTGCCAGTGTTCCTTCCATCTGTACAGAAGCTTGTACTCTTGTTGTTAGTGCTACAGTTGAAGTGACTTAGTGATCGCAGTACATATTTCTGTATTGAACTAGTTGCATTGTGTATCATGCAGCTTCTGTGTGCAGTGCTGCTGCTGTTCTGTAGTCATGAATGCAAGCCTTGCTGGTGAGCCTTATGTGTCAGTGTTTACAAAGCCATCTTTACTCCTTATGCTGAGGGAATGTTGTTTGCTACTATAGTTTTAGCTTCAAGTTTTCTTTGCACTTGTATAAATGTTATTAAGCTCACACATGTGGGCTTTTTTTTTAACAGCACTTTACAATTGTCCAGTAATCTGACTTTTAAGTAATCATGTCAAGGAATTATTCATCAAGTAATCATGCAGTAACACCGTGTAGTTGTGTTCTATGTAGGTATGCAATTGCAACTGACAGTGTTAACCGTAATGTACAATCAGTGTGGCTGCTGTTTTTAAACACATACACACACACACACAATTCCTAAAAGCATGTATACTGCAAAACAGAGCTATACATTTAGGATAATTGACCATTTCAATGTGCAATTTCAGTTGTAAAGTTATTAATTTGTGATCTTCTGTTTGTGACGATGATTGTGATGTGTGTCTAATCAAAGAAAGTAACATGGGAAGTAAGGAAACCAGAACCAGCCAAGATTTGAACCATCTATGGCCAGCCTTAAGGCTTGTGTAGATGGGCAAAAAAGAGCATGCTGGCATGTGCATTCAGGATTATTTTAACCCCTACCCACCCGCCTTTGCATCCCCTTTAAAAGTTAACGCTCAGGGGAGTGGAAAGGATTGGTGATCATGTGACCATTGTGTTTGGCTATCACAGTGATGACATGATTGGTAGCCAGTCTCGCCAGCTACCAATATCTTCTCGGAACCAAGAGGCATTTTCAGCAGCGCACTCCCAGCACATAAACATTGCCTGCCCAAGTGATGCATATATGCGTTAAAGCCCAGCATTTTGCCACCACACTTATGGGTTACTGGGGCCTAAAGGGGTTAAAAATGATTTTGAGCTCTTTCAAAGATGCTCCTCACCCAGATGCTTTAGCATTCCTACTGCCTTGTAAGGAGAGAATAGCAGTTTTGATGCACATGCCCATGTAACATCCAAGCTTTGAAAATCAGAGTTCTTAAGCCTCTGGTACGCTCCATCAGTTGAGGGATCATTCTTGCACTTATACCACTTGAAACTGCTTGGGGCACAGCATACACCCACCAAAGTTTAGTATTTCAGTTCTAGGTGAAGATTAGAGAACTGATTAACACAGTAACATGTTTTTTTTTAGAAAGCTAGGGACCAGGTTTATTTGTCTGGAGATCCTGTTTCTGTTCTATATTCCCACCTAGAACTGAGGTAAAGGTAGATCTTAAAGTATAACTAAAGGATAAACTTTTGTTTGTAGTTTTGGATAGAGGGATTAGAACTGTCAGTTTTGATTGCTGTGTACCCCCATTAAGGAGAATTACCCTCTCTATTTGTCCTGCTTACCGTTATCATTAAAATAAAAGAAAATCCCAAATTTTGGGTTGCCCCCAGAAAAGTAATAGAAGGGAAATCTTCCCTTTTGGGGACACTAGTTCTGGTGACCTAGGGGTCCCCAAGGAATTCCTTTTATTTGCAGAGATTTCCTCAAACTTCCGGTTTGGCTATGGGACAGGAAGTGAAGGGAAATCTCCGCGATGGGACACAGATGAGGGAAAAAAAAATATCTGACAGGGGTTATAACCCTTCCTTATTCTATCCAATTTTTTTTTTTTTTAAAGTTTTGCCTATAGTTCTACTTTAACTCTATGCTTTAGTCTCACCTAAAGCATGTTTTAGATTTTCTTATACTTGCCTTTCTCTGAAGTCTTCAAGCCGGTGAGGTAATGCACCGGGTCTTCTTTAGAACTTCACTACAGAGAGTGGTAATGATGGCTTCTACATCATTACACTGAGTGCTGGTTGCTGTGGTGATGCCCCCTTCCCTTCCCTTAGGTGCCTGGTCCAGGACACTCACAGTATATTATGGGTGCCATTTAATGCAGACTGATGAGGACATTTTGTGGTGGGGGGAAGAGCATTGAAGAGAAGGTGAGTATTGCAGTCAGAGCTGCTTTTTATTTCTAATACTGGCTGGGAGATCCAAAATATCAGTTATGGTTGTATTGAAATTATTAAAGTATTACTTCATGACCATAATTTCTTCAAAGAAGACCTAGGTGCTCAATTTGCACACAGAAATCCAGTAGCTGACTTAAAAACTACAGTTGTTTGCAACCATATTCCAGTATAGCAGCTATAAAAGTTGAAACCAAACTCCAGTGTGTGTGTATATATGTATATATATGTATATGTGTATATATATATATATATATATATATATATATATATATATATATATATATATATATATATATATATATATATATATATATATATATATATATATATATATATATATATATATATATATATATGTATGTGTGTGTGTATATATATATATATATATATATATATATATATATATATATATATATATATATATATATATATATATATATATATAATGATTAGAAACTCTTTGGAGAGTTTTTATTTTTTTTACGTTCTGTACCATTTGACACTTTTACAGGAAGGGAGAGGGAATCTCCACTAGGGCATGCAGACAGAAATAAAACTTCAGGGGTTCCAACTTTTCCGTATTCTGCAATAAACTATAAAATAGGTTAGAGTTGGGGTTTCATGTGTGATTTGCTGCTATGAGCATATGTAGAACAATTCTTTATCTTCTACAAAGCAGCCAATGTATGTAAGCATCAGATCACTGAATCAGGGTATTTTGGAGGAATATAGTAAACCATATTCTTACTTGTTGCTGTATGTTGCCTTACACATTTTATTTTTACTTTTTATACAGGGTATATGTAATTATCATTTACTGATTGGCACTTTCAATGACCATGCATTTCAGAAAAAAATATGCTTTTGTCAAGCTGACAAATATTTATATACTGTTGTCATTTTGATTTGTTATTCTTCATATGACCAATAATTGTTTTAAGATTCTTTTACTCATTTTCAAAGTTAATGCTTGAAATATTATGCCATAAGTGTATTAAATAAACTTGCTTTATATTGTTTACGTGATCACAGTGTTGAAATAGTTTGTTTTTATTTCCATCATATTTTTTAATAATAAATAAATCTAAGTTTTATCAAGGCAGCCCAACTGACCAAATTTCAGGACTATGCAGAGTTGGCTTTGTTGTTGTTGCAAACTGTCAGCAGTGAAATGGAATAACAATGCACAAACTCCACTTTTCTGTTGAGAAGAAAACATTCTCCTCTAGGTGACCTGTGTACATTACAAGGATTTAAACCCACAACAGTAAAATCAGTCTGTATGCAGTAAAGCATGCTTCTTATACTCACTGTGGAACCTAAGGGGTTAATCCTCTGCATTGTGTAAAAAAAAAAAAAAAAAAAAGGCTGTTTGATCCTGTCTCCTCTGGTCCTCCCCTTCCTCCACTGTCCCCAATTCATCTCCTGATAGTGCAGAGCTAGGGGACAAGCTGCACATGCTCAGTTTGGTGTGGTATTCCTAGATCGTTTTTCTTGGGAGAGTGCATGTGATCAGCACAGGGCCAATCATCACTGTCCAGGCAGAGAGGGTCAGGGGTCCTGCATCCTTATTGGACAATCAAGAGAGAATAAAAACTCCTCTTACAAACTTTAGAGAGGAGTTCCATCCAAAAATGGAACTTCCACTTTTTGGATTCCCCCCCCCCCCCCTCCGGTGTTACATTTGCCACCTTTCGGGGGGGAGGAGGGAGCAGATACCTGTCTAATACAGGTATTTGCTCCCACTTCCTGGCATAGATCACCGCGGCGCTTGAGGTGACCTATGCCACTACCCTATCCTCCCCTGTATTCTGGAAGACACACAGGTCCCAGAACACAGCAGGGACCTGAGAGGACGCGCAGGGTGACTCACGCATGCGCAGTAGGGAACCTGGAAGTGAAGCCGCACGGCTTCACTCCCTTTATTCCCTTACCGAGGATGGCGGCAGCAGCCGAGAGCCGAAGAACGGATCGGCTTCGGCTGCCAACATCGCGGGCTCCCTGGACAGATAAGTGTCCATATATTAAGAGTCAGCAGCTGCAGTATTTGTAGCTGCTGGCTTTTAATATTTTTTTTTCAGCGAACCTCCACTTTAACTAGACCCTGATAGAAGTTACAAGACTGCTATATACTGTTGATGAGAAAAGATATTTAGCGGTTTATATTTACTTAAATAATTGCATTTCTGTGTACTGTGCTAGACCAGATATAATAAATGCATGCTCCCGGGTTTAGTAACACTTTAACCACTTCAATACCAGGCACTTAGACACCTTCCCGCCCAGCCCAATTTTCACCTTTCAGCGCTGTTGCAATTTGAATGACAATTGCGCGGTAATGCTACACTGTACCCAAACAATTTTTTTATCATTTTGTTCCCACAAATAGAGCTTTCTTTTGGTGGTATTTGATCACCTCTGCGGTTTTTATTTTTTGCGCAACAAATAAAAAAAGATCGAAAATTTTGAAAAAAAACAAGTTTTTCTTTGTTTCTGTTAAATTTTTTTGTAAATAAGTACGCTTTCTCCTTCAATAATGGGCACTGATATAGCTGCACTGATACGGCGGCACTGATGGGCACCGATGAGGTGGCACCAATGAGGTGGCACTGATGAGGCGGCACCGATGGGCACTGATAGGTGGCACTGGTATGCGGCACTGATGGGCACTCATAGGTGGCACCGATGGGCACACATAGGCGGCACTGATGGGCACTCGTAGGTGGCATTGATTGGTATATATGGGTGGCACTGATGGGTACTTATGTGTGGCCCTGATGTGTGGCACTGATGGGCACAGATGGGCACTGACAGGTGGCACCGATGGGCAGTGACAGGTGGCACAGATGGGCAATGACAGGTGGCACTGATATAGCATTGCTGGGCATATCATTGGCATAATAGTGCCAATCAGTGCCCATTTGTGGGCACTGATTGGCACAGATTGGGCACATGTGGATGGCCATGGGGTACATACCTGGCCATCCACGTTGCCCCTTCCCTGGTGGTCCTAGTGGCATCCCTAGTAGTCCAGTGGGGTGATCTGCGGGGGGGCTGCGCTGATAAACAATCAGCGCAGACCCCCCCTGCCAGGAGAGCCGCCGATCGGCTCTCCTCTACTTGCGTCTGTCAGACGCGAGTGAGGAAGAGCCGATCAACGGCTCTTCCTATTGACAGCGTGATCAGCCGTGATTGGACACGGCTGATCACGTGGTAAAGAGTCTCCGCCGGAGGCTTTTTACCAAGATCAGTGTAGCGGTGTGTCAGACTGACACACCGCTCCACCGATCGCCGCGATGCGCGCCCCCGGGGGCGCGCTGCGGCATGTTATCCTGAAGGACGTCATATGACGCCCAGTCAGGATAACAGAACCACTTCCCGGACGTCAATCCGCTATAGGGCGGGCGGGAAGTGGTTAAACATTGTTGCAGATTCCGGGAGCTCATATAGGTACAGATCAGAAGATTTTTTTACATAACACAGACACTGGGACACTTGGTATTATGGTACAGAGGGGATAAGACAATTTAGTTGCAGTTATGAGGGGGGGGGGGGCAATGACACAGATAGCAGGGCTGCGGATGACGGAGGCAGGTACTCTGACCACAGTGTCAGGGCTCAGCAGCCATAATACACCATGGTCAGTTTGCAGGGGGGAGGGTATCACCAGGGAGGATCAGCCAGGTTTTTTAGGTGTTACAGGGGACCAAATTACACATCACAAGCACTGTGCTGTATAACATGCTTTAGGGCAGTGGTTCTCAACTCCAGTCCTCAGGACCCACCAACAGGCCAGGTTTACAAGATAACTGAAATACATCACAGGTGATATCATTTGCTGCTCAGTGATTGCAGTATTCTAGTCTGCATCTCCCCAAGGTAATACTTAAAATCTGACCTGTTGGTGGGTCCCGAGGACTGGAGTTGAGAACCACTGCTTTAGGGGAACAGGATCGTTTTTGTTTTTTTTTTAACATTCAATTGCAAAATTGCTTGTATAGCAATTGTATATGCTAGATACATTTTTTATATGCTTTTTTTTCCCCCCATGAAAGTGGAGTTACCTTTTAAGTGGGGGGGGGGGGGGAGAAGGAAATAGAAGAGGATGTGGCACAGGCATTAAATGTGGTTAGTCCTGGGGTGTCAGGTGTAACTGATTTATAGGTTATCTACGTGGAGCACATTCAACTCCAGTTGGACATATACAATCCTAAGCTTCTCCTTGTATAAATACTTATCCTGCTATTCTGAATGGATACTAGAGAACCTTTATTAACCACTTAAGACTGCCCTACATATACTGCAGCAGGGTGGCCCTTTAGCACTTAATCGAATACCTGTGTGTGATTGTTTTTTTTCAGGGTCTGGGGCGCGCACATGCGACACCGGCGACCCACTCCCGTTGTGTTTGGAGACAGCGGGAGCCAATCAGCGGGTCCGGCAGACCCGCCGATCGTTCCCGAGGCAGACAGAACATCGGTCTGCCTATGTAAACAAAGCGGATTGCCGTTCTGTGACAAGAGAAGACCGAGATCTTGTGTTTCTGCTAAGCAGGAACACAGATCTCTGTCTTATGGGGTGTACACACAGTCGGACTTTTCGGCTACAAAAGTCCGACGGACCAAATCCGGCGGACAATCCGATCATGTGTGGACTTCCCCGGACTCTCAGCGGACTTTTCCAGTCGCAAATCTGACGGACTTTAGATTTGAAACATGCTTTAAATCTTTACGTCGTAACTCCGCTGGACCCAGAAATCCGCTCGTCTGTATGCTAGTCCGACGGACAAAAACCCACACTAGGGCAGCTATTGGCTACTGGCTATCAACTTCCTTATTTTAGTCTGGTGTACGTCATCACGTACGAATCCGTTGGACTTTTGTGTGATCGTATGTAGGCAAGTCCGTTCGTTAGAAAGTCTGCCGCAAGTCCGTCAAATGTTTGTCGGATGGGCTGTTGGACTTTTGTAGCCGAAAAGTCCGACCGTGTGTACGCGGCATTACAGTTAAAGCATCCCCAACAGTTAGAAAGCACTCCCAGGGAACACATTTAACCCTTAGATTTCCCCTGATATTAACCCCTTCCCTGCCAGTGTCATTAGTACAATGTTTGTTCGCCACAATGTTGGAGTCCCACTATAAGTCGCTGATCGCCACCATTACTAGTAAAAAAAAATTCCATAAAAATATCCCATAGTTTGTCAGCGCTATAACATATGCGCAAACTAATCAACATATGCTTATTGGGGTTTTTTTAACCAAAAATATGTAGCATATTGGCCTAAATTGTTGAATAAACTCGAATTTTTTTTTTTACATTTTTTTAATTGGATATGTTTTATAGCAGAAAGTATTATTTTTTTTTTTTTTTTTTTTAAACTGTCGGTCTTTTTTTGATTATAGAGCAAAAAATAACATCCACAGAGGTGATCAAATACCACCAAAAGAACATTCTATTTGTGTGGAAAGAAGGACATCTTTTAAAAAAAGGACAATTTTATTTGGGTACAGCTTCAAACGCCCACACAATTGTCAGTTAAAGTAACGCAGTACTGTATTGCAAAAAATGGCCTGGTCATGAAGGGGATAAAACCTTCCGGGGCTTAAGTCGTTATTAAACCCACAACAATAAAATCAGTCTGTATATGCAGTAAAGCATGCTTGTTATACTCACTGTGGAACTTGTCTTCTCCGATCCTCCCCTTCTCTCACAGTCCCCAATATATCTGCTGATAGAACAGAGCAAGCTGCACATGCTCAGTTTGATGTGCTTTGCTAGAGAATTTTTTTTTTTTTCATGGGAGACTGCATGTGATTAGCACAGGGCCAATCAGCACTGTCCAGACAGAGGGTCAGGGGTCATACAGCCTCATAGGACAATCGGGGGATAATGAAAACTCCTCCTACAAGCTTCAGCCAAACACTCATAGAAGTCACAAGACTACAATATACTGCTTATTTAACGCCACTAATAAAAGTATGATAATATACCTTCGTCCTATAAATTTAGGAAAAACAAAAGGTAGAGGGTCTAAGGCAACTGTGGACTCTCATGGTACGGTAAGGACTTACATACACATTTGTATAAAATTATATACATTTATTAAGACAAAGACATGAATAAAAAGGTCCTAAGAAGAGGGAGTATACAATACATACAAATTAATTCTCTGACGAAGAACTGAGCAATTGGACATGCATCCATCCAGGGAAAGGAATCGGAATGTTGTCTTAGATCCGTTCAAACTCGACATGTTTTGCGGTGTGACCACTTCGTCAGGAGTATGCTTCCAGAGACATTATATGCAGTTATCTCTATAAAGGACAGACATATAAATAATCAAGCCAATATAAAAGCATGCAGATAGTCAAGTGCTGCACCAAACATGCCTACCTCAAAAGAGCTCCAGGAGGGAGCAAACTGCCGCTATCCCTGCTGACATCTGACACCATAATGGGAAAACAATCCTGGCGCCCATTTCTTGTACTTTGTCCTGGCTCCCACACTCGCCCGGGAATTTGCCCTTAGGGGCCTATAGATGTCCCCTGATTTGGTTGGTCCAGCCGCGGTAAGCTTCTATGTCCATTCTATATGGGGATGCAGTTATGGGTTGGAACTGTTTATATGACATATTATTCTTAGTATTGTTTGGACTTTTGAACTTTTTGAACTTGCTTACCTCTATGGCAAATTTGAGGAGTGTCCATATATGTTCAAATCCTTACAATCATCATTGCATGTATTTTTGATTGGTTTGTTTATAAGCTTGATTATTTATATGTCTGTCCTTTATAGAGATAACTGCATATAATGTCTCTGGAAGCATACTCCTGAAAAAGCGGTCACACTGCGAAACATGACGAGTTTGAACTGATCTAAGACGACATTCCGATTCCTTTCCCTGGATGGATGCATGTCCAATTGCTCAGTTCTTCTTCAGAGAATTAATTTATGTGTATTGTATACTCCCTCTTCTTAGGACCTTTTTAATCATGTCTTTGTCTTAATAAATGTATATATTTTTATACAAATGTGTATGTAAGTCCTTACCGTACCATGAGAGTCCACAGTTGCCTTAGACCCTCTGCCTTTTGTTTTTCCTACAATATACTGCTAATGAGAAATGGCATTAAGCACAGTGGCGGCCTGTGCATTGAGGGTATACGGGCGTCGCCCCCCCCCCCCCCCCCATCCCTGCTGCCGCCTCCCTATCCATGCGCCCGGCCCCTTTCAGGACGCCAGACACATAGATTGCTTTGGCGGGGGTGTGCTTTTTGAAGCACATGATTAGAGCCAGAGGCTCTAATAGGCTTTAAAAAAGGGTAGGCTCAGGGCACAGAGAATGCTCCCTGATCCCACCTAATTGTGTGACCATAGTGAATGAATTTTCGCTATTTTTCACACTACAGTGCCTCCCCGCCAATCAGGAGGCAGGTCAGTGAGACCTGTTTCCTGATTGGCCAAAGCGCCAGGCGTTCCTATTGGATGCCTAGCGGCACACTGTGGGGGAGAGGAGAGTGGAGGCCCAGCAGGATCCTGTCTATAGCCCTGTAAGTGCCGAACCTCCCGGGGTGGGGGGGGGGGGGATGAGGGGTGCAGCCAGTCCCGCGAGCGCTGTGGGGGGGGGGGTTGCTGCCAGTGCCACTATTGCCGCAAGCCAGATGTACCGCCAGTGACACCAGTGCAGGCAGTCAGCCAGCAGGGGGGGGTCTGTAATGCTGCCCCAAATAGTTGCTGAACCATATATTAATCGAGGTATGTATGAGCACCCTTAGATCTTACCTAGCACACCTGAGACCTCTGTGCTACGATCAGATACAGATCTTTCATGCAGATGCAATTGGAGCCATGCAGAGTACTTACATGAAGAGCATCGCTCGGATGCCGAGCTCCTCCAACAGTGCCCGCACCATTCCCCCGCATCAGACCCGCAGTGATCAACAGGGGGGGAACTCTCCACTGACAGATCGATCTCTCAGCGCTCACAGGTCCTCCACTGACAGATGGATCCCAGTATTGGGGCAGCTCTCTACTACTAGATTCTACTCAGCAATCACTGGGGGACCCCCCCACTGGCAGATCGATCCCGATCAGATCCTCACCCTAGAAGTGCACAGTGCATTTGATGGCACAGTGAGGCTGCAATTTATGGGGGTTTTTTTCAGAATTTTTCAGTTTGTTTGCGCCCCCCCCCCCCCCCCAAAAAAAAAAATTTGGAGCACCAGCCGCCACTGATTTTGTAGTTTATATTTACTAAAATAATTGCATTTCCATTTACTGTGAGACCAGATATAGTGAATATAGGGTCCTGGGTTTAGTAACATTTTGAAGCAGATGCTGGGAGCAATCAGGTGGAGCACATAACCGAAGTAACTTACACCAATTAGAGATAACATGATGATCACTGATAGTTAAAGTAAAAAAAATCATTTTGTTTCAATGGCACCTAAAAGTGGGTGAGATATACAGTATTAGGCAGCAAATAAACATGTTATCCTTTAAGGCTGGATTCACACCTACGTATTTTTAGTGCTTTTTGCATTTTGCACTACAGAACGTGTTCCATAGGAAACCATGTTAAATGGACTGTAGTGCAAATCTGCAAAATGCACTAAAAATGCATTGGTGTGAATCCAGCCTAAGTTGATGAGTTGAAAGCAGAAAACATTTGGCATTGCATTTGTGTATGGGGCCGCATAGCCTCTGACTGGTCAGAGTGGCCATGCTGACTTGTGTCCACTGGGCTTTTTTTCCCCCTAAACCAATGAAAAAATATCAAAATTGTTGAGGGAAAAAAAAAAAAATTTGCAACATTTTATTACAAAGAAAATTTTTTTTTTCTTCTTCACTGATGTGCAGTGATAATGCTGCACTGATGATCAGTGCCCTGTCACAGGATAGCTGGTTATCAGCTTTCCTTTTCTCAGACAGTGACAGTGCTAAGGAAGGGAACTGCTGATAACTGGCATTCTTTTTGCAATTGGACACAGCTGATCACATGGTAAAGGGCCGCTGTGATTGGCCCTTTCCCTCAATCTGTGATCAGCTGTGTCCGAAGGCACAGCGATCAGAGCGCACCCCGGGGGGCATCTGGTTCTGGGAGGACATCGATAGACGACCGCCGCCCCCCCCCCCCCCCCCCCCCCCCCCAGAAATGTGCGCCCATGCTGTAGCCGTCATTTGGCTATAGCCCAGTTGGCAAGAGATTAACCAGATGCTGTGTGTTACACGAGGTGCAGTCTGGATCACACTGCACAGCAGGGGTTTTATGTCACTGGTCTACACAAAACAGTTCATAATGTGCTTATTCCCTATGTAATGTTATACTGGCCCAGATTGCTGGTTCATGTGCAGGGATCTAAGAAGATGGAACTAGCACCGGGAAAATTTGGGATATTCTGGCAGCAGGGTGTGGGGAAAAGCAAGGTTCCATTTTCTGGTGACGGTATTTCCGAGAATCTTCCAGGACAGCTACTGGAGAGATGATTGTATTTCCTGTTGAAGGCAGAGCCAAACGAGAAAGATTTAAAAGTCCTTGCCCCCTAGTTGTTGTAAGTAAATAACCTCCACCAATGTACACCAGGGAAATTTTTAGATTAAAATGCAACAATGTCAAACACAATTACTTTAAACCAAAAAGATCTGCATGGCAATTTGGAGGCTGTCTTGGAAGGTTTTTAGAATCGTCTTGGGGGAAGGGGGAACACCTTCGTTCTGAATGACAAGTCCTGGCTGGACAACATTTCCAAAGGGTAGCGCTTCCTGAAAGCATGGCATGGCTTGATGACCATACCACAGTCTTAGAGATTTCTTCCCTTAAAAGCACCTGCAAACTTCCTGATGCATTCATTGACCTTGACCTTTAATTCTAGCAGGTAGAAAGTGACAAGAACTGATGAATGCTGAAAAAATATGTTTAATCCATCAGGGCATGGCACTGAACCCTAGATGGGACCACTATACAAGACTTGAAGTTGAATAGATCGTTGTCACTTTACTTTTCAGAAAAACAAAACAAAATGGACACCAACCTGCACCCTTAGGCCCCCTTTCACACTAGCAGACCAATTGGGTCCGCCAGTCAGTTTTTCAGACAGACCTGATAAACCTGTTAGTCTCCACTATGGAGAACCGGTTGTCAACAGACACACCCGCTGCAATCTGATAAAAACCCTTCCCTTCCTCATTCGTCTGGCAGATCGGATAGCAGTAGGGTATAAATGGACAGGCAGTCAGTTTACATCCGACTACCCCGTGGAGGAGACACAGACAAGCCATCCACCTGCTCAATGGGGATCGGTGGACAGATTCCCCACAGAGCAGGAAGACTTCAGCAAGGCCTGCTCCGTGTGAAAGGGGCCTAAAGGTACCCTTTTTAACTTCTTCCTGAATCCAGAACTTTAGGAATAGAATATGAATGTATGACTTTTTTTTTGCCAGGAATAAAAAGGTCTTCCAAACTTTAGTGTATAGTTTCCTGGTATTCACTTTACAGTTAAGGAGAAGTGTGTAATCCTTTTCCAAACATCCTCATTTCTCAAGAATACTCCTCCAGGCTATTAGGCAGAAGAGCTGAGAATTCAGATGGAACACAAGGCCCTGTGATAATCCAGACAATTCTGTAGAATCCAGGGAAAACCGACTGCCAGAGACTTCAGAGTTGAGACTCAGCTCCATTTTAAACCCATGGGGCTAGCAAAACTACTTCTGCTCCTGAATGATCTTCCTGCTCACTAGGGACAGCAAAGATATCGGGAGAAATGTGGACCCATGGATGGAAATAAGGGAATCAGCTATGACACTACAAACTGTGAAAGTGTACAATCCAAGCACATCAGTTTGATGAAGCATTCCACCACACATAGACTTCATAAAAGCCCCCTATGCTAATGGAAGATTCTAATCCGGTGTGAAAGGGGCCTAAATAGACAACCTCCACATTCCTTATAGGCTAGACCAGTGTTTCCCAACTCCAGTCCTCAAGGCACTCCAACAGGTAATGTTTTCAGGCTTTCCATTATTTTGCACAGGTGATTTGATCACTTTCACTGGCTTAGTAATTAATTTCATCTGAGGGAAATCCTGAATAAACGACCTGTTGTGGCGCCTTGAGGACTGGAGTTGAGTAACACTGGGCTAGACTACCTAAACAACAGGAGTAGAAAAGCCTTGCTAAGAGCCCAGTAACCTAAAGCAATCACAAGCTGCTTGGTATGACCTTAGGAGCACAGCTCTGAAAGTAGGAGGTGGACACCAATCTAGCCTGCCCAGGAGGTTTCATTGCTCCCTGGTGGCTTCCCAACTTGCTCCATAGACAGGTGATACTTTAAAAGGCTTGCTGTCTGAACCCGGACCCACAGCAGTATGTCCTCCACTCCTGCAGCCTATAGTATGGGCTGACTGAATGCCACCCAGATGCTGACTCAGCCTATTTGGCAATCAGAGACCGGAATAGAATAGTGCTGGAGTGTAAACATCTGTGCTTTTAAAGAGGAGCAGCAGGCTCGCCCCCCCAAAAAATTAAAGTTGCAAATACTGTATCCCTGTCTTAATATTAGAGCACTTGCCTGCCCAATTAGCGGTGTCCTCACCCAAGCCGATTCTTCAGTCAGCCATCAGGTGTTGGCGCCACCATCCTGACTAAGGGAAACGGACAGTGAAGCTGCAAGGCTCCACACCCGGTTTTCTAATGCGCTGTGCTTTGTGAATGGCCCATAGTCTTCTGGGACCTGTGAAGTGTCTCAGAAAGCTGAGGGGGGGCGGCAAACTTCCATCTCAGTTTGCCACAGTGAACTGAGCCGGAAGTGGGAATGGGTACCTGTCAAAACCAGGTTACCCGCCCCCCCCCCCCCAAAATATGCCAAATGTGGCAGCATAGTGGAGGGGGAGTTCTGCTTTAAGTGCCTGGGTGGAAATACACATCCTGTGCACTGGGAAGTGTTGTCATCTGGAGGCGTGCCATCTTGGTCCTCCTCCAGCCTATCATACAGGAGACCTGCCCGGAGGTGCTACACTGCGGGAAAAATGACCGATGGCCACCACCGCCACTACCACATCAGAAGGAACAGGCCCTAAAAGGCAACGGGCTGCCCAAGTTTCCTGCATCAGTCAAGCAGCAAGGTCCAGCATGTCTTTACGAAAAAAACAAAAAAAAAACCCCTCAGGTAAGAAATTTGACTAGAAACACAGGCACATCAGGACCTAGCCACCTGAGACTGCATTCACACCTCAGCGTTTTGAATCACAGGCAGATTTGCTGTGATTTTAAAGCACTGAGGTGTGAATGACAAATCGCAGAATGCACATTTGAGATACCATTCATTTGAAAGGCATCTAAAATTGCGGTGCAGCTCTGGCACAATAAATTGCGCTGCAATCGTGGTAACCCGCATTGCGGGAAGCTTGTCACACAAAAATACGTTCAGGAGCGGGTTGCTGCGATTGCAATGCAACAATCACGGCAGAACCACACCGTGATTTTAGGTGCCATTCAAATGAATGGCATCTCAAATGTGCCTACTGTGATTTGTCATTCACACCTCGGCGCTTTGAAATTGTGGGCAGAATAGTGGCAAATCTACCTGCAATTCAAAATACAGCCTTAGGGGGCCCTGCAACTACAAAAAACATACATGACGAAGTGTACTCCTAGATGGTTGGAAACACAAAACAATTGAAGATGAGGGGGAGGGAGGGGCTTTTTAACCTTTGAGGTTTGTGTTTCCTGTTGAAGGTGGAGTCAATCATTTCTCAAGTAGCCGTCCTGGAAGATGATTTGGGAAGACCATTTTAGAAGACCTTATTATTAACCCTTTATGTATTAAGGGGTTATTATACCTTTTACGTTTGTCTAGTATGGCTAAAGTACGTTTGCTTAAAATCCATGATTAAAGAGAATGTTATTTTAATAGAAAAAAAAGCCTTTACAAACATGTCATACTTCTCCGCTCTGTGCAGTTAGTTTTGCAGAGAGAAGCCTGGATCCGCCTCTTCTCGGGTCTCTTGCTGGAGCTCCTGGCCCCTCCCGAGCTGCAGCCTGGCTCTGCCCCCTCACTGATTGGGTAACTAAGTTTGATTGACAGCAGAGGGAACCAATGGTGCTGCTGCTGTGTCTAAGCCAATCAGGAGAGAGAGTGGCAGACGGCCGATGGACTCGTGGACATCGCTGGATAGAGATGGGGCTCAGGTAAGTATTAGGGGGAGGGCTGATTCACACTGAAGTATTTTTTTATTTTAATGCATTAAGATAAAAAAAAACCTTCTAACTTTAAAATTATAAAAGTGGAAAGACCACAGAAGCATGAGTCTGCTTACAAATTGCAATTTACAAAAACTCAGTAACTGGTTTACAAGACAAAACCTTTTGTTTTAGTTTTGGATAGAGATGAGAAGGGGCGTCTGTCACTTCACCGTTTTATTACTGTCTGTGTCTCCATTAGCAAGATTCTCCTCTATTCACACTGGCGACCATTCTCACCAAGAAAAAAGTGAGGGGAAATTGAAAATTTTAGCGTTGACCTTAAACAAGAGGCGAGGGGAAATCTTCCAGTGGGGACATCAGTTCTGAGGACAAAATGTCTAAGAGGGGAATTCCTTTCATTTTGGGAGATATCCTCTAGCTTCCTGTTACGTCTCTGTTTCCCCCAATAGTACATAGACAGCAAAAATAAACCGACAAGACTTTTAACAAGGGATGCACCGATACCAGTTTAAGTACCAATACCTTTTCTCCAGTACTTGCCAATAGCAATTACCGATACTTATTTTGCCCTTAGATGCATTTTATTTTATGGTTTACAACCAGTGCGATTTGTCAGTTCAAAAATTGCAAAAGTCACACTACATTTTCAATGTCATTGCGACTTGCATTGAGTTCTGTTAAATGAAATTGCAAGCCTCAATGAAATGGGGAGGTACAAATCGCACTGATCGGCAGCTTTGAAATTGCAGTAAGGTAGCGAGATTTCAAAGCCGTACTGTGCACCTTTGAAGTCGTGCTACTTCAGCATGATTTTAAAGCTGCAGATCAGTGTGACTTGGGTCTCTGATTTCATTGTGGCTTGCAATTTCATTTAACAGAACTCAATGCAAGTCGTAATGAAATTGCAAAAAAAATAAAAATAAATACTTTTTTAGTACTTGTGCAAATGCTTAGTATCGACACAGATACTGGTATCAGGGTAACATTAGTTTTAACTCTTCTCTACTCTAACAAACAGTTATACACACACTTTAAAGAGGGTATTAGTGAAGCAACCAGGGAGCTGATGGTCACCTATAACCCACACATTCCACAGAGCTGTGCATTATGGAAGAGTGAAAATGGTAAAGCATTTGGGAAAAAAGTTTTCCTTTCCGATAAGACCAACATTTAACACTGTGGCCATTGTGCAAATGGTCATGTGTGGCAGTAGTATCATGGGATAGGGATGCTTGCGCTTGCAGTCCTGACCAGTTTCCAAGTCCCTGCCAATGAAAATGAATAATGCTAATATCGGGTCATTCTACAGGAAAACGCACTTCAGTCTGAAAAGACTTTAAACTAAGAAGAAGGTCTCCTCTTCCAGCAGGCCAATTCATCCAATTACAGTATAGCAAAGGTTTTACACTGGTAAAACATGAAAAAAAAAACTGGTCTTAGAATGGTTATACTTTAATATAGTTGAGAATCTGGCTTGATAAATGTGTCTTACTACATAATTAGTATTTTGAACTTTTCTTTCTGCAATATGTACAAAAACTATATTTCTATAGCTCTCTTACAGTGCAGAACACTCATCGTCATAGATGGGTTATATGCAGCTACCTAATAGAGGTGCGCATCTTCACTGGTCTCATGGTTCGATTACGATTATCTGGTCAACGATTCGATAGAATTCGATTCTGCGATGCATCAGGATTATGACGATGGTTTCCATAAATAAAAAAAAATTCAAGCATTTAGAAGAACTTAGTTTTGACAGGTACCCAGCTCAAACTTCCACCCTAGGCGGCCCCTCCCTCCCTGCAATCTTCTGGGGGACGTCACAGAAGATTGCCCGGCCATTCAGTACAGCGCAGTGAGACGTGCACCCGGGTGTGAAGATGCAAGCTGTCACAGCCGGTTGCCCACAGTTGTATTGCCAGGGCTACGGACAGGCGGGGGAGAGAACGGAGGGTTTGGGTGGCCACGTTGCTGGATCGTGGGACAGGTGAGTGTGTGTTTACTAAAAGACTTAATAAACCAAAAATTGACTGGAACTCTACTTTGAATTAAAAATAACCTCACTCACTTTAAAAAGTGCACTAATCCAGTGCACTACATGGTACAGGCATTCACACTGCTGCTGGGAGGATTAGAATCCACAGTAGACAAACAGCCCTGTGAAGTTCCCTGTACTGTCTCTACGCTGACAGTTCCCCTGGGCTTCCCGTTTACACCTTCCAGCACACTAGGAGTTAACACAGTGGAATGTGCTAACGGGAAACCGTCAGAACGGAGCCTGTACAAGGTGTAAGTAGAGTACAAACTCATATGTACTCTACGTACTGCTGGTAAAATAACAGTTTTAATAAATCCATTAAGTGCCCCATTGTATGTGCTTTTTAAAAAATATGGAGCTAAATACCGCATTTTAGTGTGTGTGTGTGTGTGTGTGTGTACAAACGCCGCTCATGTGACTGCCCAGCCCGCCTCTCTTCTCTCACGTCTCTCCTAACATCAGCGGGGAATTCTCAGCCCGGCCCGCCTCTTCTGATCTGATAGCTACAGTCAGTGGGATGGGCTGAGAATTCCCCGCTGATGTCAGGACACACGTGAGAGGCGGGCCGGGCAGTCACATGAGCGGCGTGTACACACACTGAGAAATGCGGTATGTAGCTCCATATTTTTTAAAAAGCACATAAGTTGGGCACTTAATGGATTGTAACATGGGATTTATTAAAACACAGTTATTTTAAAAACTATACGCTTAGAGCGCTCTCCCGGGAGGGGCAGGGCAAGTTGGGATGACGTCACCCGCCAATCGATTTTCCCGGTCGTATGCATCGATGCCGCATCGGGGACACCCGAATAGCGATGCATCGATGCTGCGATTAATTTCAGCACCCCTACTACCTAAGTGTCTATGACTATGCCTATGTCCCATACTCTAAGAAAAGGATTTTACAGGCAAGTCAAAACTCCTATTTGTGTGTTATGGACCTGTATTGTAAGCTGGAGTAAAAGAACAATTCAGCAGTCACAGATTTCCTAGCAGCACCTACAAAACAGCAGGCTCATCATTTTTAGGGTAAGACTTTCTAAAAAGTACAATGCAAAAGCCACTAAGCATGAAACATAAAAATCAATACATTACACTTTTAAGTCATTTCTTTTATTTGATTTACAAAAAGAAGTTACATGGTTCAATATGAAAATAATAAACTGTCTAAAAAAAATCTCAGACAGGAATAAATCATTAATTTACAATGCATACAGGAGTCAGAAAAACAACTCTTGTACAAAAAAAAAAAAAAAAACCCTAACAGTTTTAAAACCCAATACTTAAAATCGATGGAGGGGAAAATAAACCACAAAAAAGGTGGAGGTTATCACCCTATGCAACACACCCAGGGAAGCTACATTACAGCAACTTAATATACAAAAAAAGTTAAATTAAAACAAAAACAAAATAGAAAATAAAAAAAACTCTCACTCCATTGCAATCCAACATGGCATTCAAATACTTATAGCTTTCTTCCTGACTCAAGTGTGCAGATAGAAGCATCTCTTTAAAAATCAGGAGAACTGGATTTGCTGAACACCTGATATCTGCAAATAAAGACGATAAATTAGGAAAGGTTGTGGTAAATGCAGACTACTTCAATCTAAATGAATATTTTAAGTGGACTTACAAATCACGCTTAACATTAATTCAGCAAATGTAAGAAACATCATTTTTTATTTTTTAGTAAAAGTAACCATTTCTTACCATGAACAGAAATGTAGCCGAGTTATAACAAGTCAGCCTAGCAAGAGAGAACATAGGGCTACTATGTGCATTGTGGGTCTTCCACTTCATTAGAGACCACAAAGTCTGTTTTCAGACAGATCTCATCAGTGGGATAAGCGAATCAGCAATAAGCAGGGCCTAAACACGTAATGGCAAATATGGATAACTCCATTTACATACAAGTTAAAAAACAACACTTTGATGTGATTTACACAAGTGCATCGCAAACATTTAGGGTACAGGCACACCCGTAAAGAGTGCGTGCTACATGTGTAACATTTACATAATGGTTACATGCATACAGTGTGGAAATGTAAATGGCCTTCTGTTGCTAGGACACAGGCAGTTTCTGAAAGAAGCTGCCCAATGTTGCTAGGGCGCAGAAAGCTCAAGCCGTCATGTGTCCCTCAGTTGCTAGGATGCAGGTGGCTTCTGCAGCCTAGCATAGTCCTGTTGCTAGAACGCAGGAGACTTAAGCCACCCAGTGTACTTCAGTTGCTGCCCCCTGGAGTCGTTCTGTTGCAAGGATGCATGCAGCAACTGAAGGAATCCACCTAGAATATGTTGCCAAGACACAGGGGTAAGCTCCAATAGAGTGCATTTGTGCTGTGCCCATGTAAATGTTACATGCATGCAACATAAAATACAATCCTTAGGCAGAACTTTGAACCTCCATTTTGCTTTGAATCGTTTTGCTGCCAGGTCTGCACGTTGTACAAACCTGACAACAGGGGGGGGGGGGGGGGTTTACACACACTGCTGGTGGCTGCTTGCCCATCTAAGGGCCCGAAACTGGTACAGTGGGTGCCGCCAGGTAGAGGGGAGAAGGTCGAGCTGACATGCGTTTGCTCTCCTCCCCTTTTTTTGTTGTTGACCCGGAAGCAATGTGTATGACATCATGTCTGGGTCCCCCTGTTAGTTTCCGAAGAAAAAAATCTATTGCAGTGCGATCTGCACTACATAAGATTCATTTGAGCGCAGATGACACATCCACTGCTTTTTAGACCCCAGATGTCTCATTAAAGAGAAATCGGTCACCAAAAAGAAAGAGATCCACTTAGGGACATTTCTCCCATATGATTAAGAAAAACAAATTAAAAAAAAAAGTTAAAAAAAATAAAAAATAAAAAAAAATTGTACAAACGTTAAAGTTACACCCAAGCACATAAAATCCTTCTCCCACTTTTTTTTTTTTTTAGGCCCCCCTCACCCCCAAATAAAAAAAAACACACTTATGTACAAGAGAAAAAAAAAAAAAAAAGTAGTGTTGTGGTGCCTACGCTAGAAGCACTGATTAAGATACACGTTACATATCCCAACGCGCGCCTGGCACCAGACCTCCTTAACGCTAAACAGTTGACCTATTGGGGGCTTTTAAAGAGCCGCCTTGTCTGTATCCATTTACTCGGTGCGCCCTCATCTTTTATTTTACCGAAAAAAAAAAAAAAAAAAAGGGTAATTGACTGCATTTGTGTGCCCTAAAATTAACTTGTAACGTGTATTTTTTACCTTTGCGGTAATATTGTGTGGCATAAAAATTAGAACCACCGCTATTTTATTCTCTACGGTGTCCGATTTCACAAAGTATATATTGTTTTGGGGGTTTATGTAATCTTCCGTCCCAGGGTGATTAAACGTGTGCGGAAAATGTAAAAACTGCTCTGGCAGCGAAAGGGTTAATGGACCTGAACACAACACAAGTTTGCCAATCTTTACACATGGGCAGCATGGAAACTATACGTTTAGACCTATAAAAACAAACAATTTATTTTCCCATGTGCATGAGCCTTTAAAAGACTACAAGCTGCAAGATAGTGATGTGTTTAGCATGAATTATGAGCATAACATTTTAAAAGAAAAAAAAAAAACAAAAAAAAAAACTGCACAAATGCTCAGAATACGTGCATTAAATTATTTACATTTTCTTAAAAAACAGTAACGAGCTATAAAACAAGACATTCCTGATCTTTCTAACTGTTTGTAATGTGAAGCAATTTGTTTTGTAAAGATCACAACAAAAACCCTAAGTCTCAGTTCACATATATGCACTTTTGTGGGCTGCGTTTGCTCGGACACGGCAGCCTAAGCTGCCATGCCTGTGTTTTCCGGAGAAAAAGGTGCATGAGCCTTTCAAAACGCATGTGATTTCTCTGCGGTTTCAGCACCCACAAACGCACTTCATTTTTACATGCGTGGGGGTGCCATTCAGAATGAATGCCAGCCCTGTGCGTTCTCACTGCAGGTGGTTGCAAGAATCGCTGCGATTCCTGCACCTGCCTGCATATATGTAAACCAAACCCAAAGTCAGCTTCAGTTGGTTTTTAACAACTGAGAAACATCTGCTGTTTGTTTACATTAGATTCATTTTTGGAGTCCATTGAGGACACAGGAATTCAGATACAGTCAGTATATACTGCCACCTACAGGAAAGGAAACACCACAAAATCATAAGCCAGCCCTAGCATAACCCCTCCTTTACACAGCATTACTCTAGGTCAGGGGTGTCCAACCCAATTTCACCTTGAGCCACATCAGCAGTGTGTTTGCCCTCAAAGGGCCGGTTGTATCTGGGGTGTGCTACATACAGAGTGCAGGGTTCAGGAGTGCGCTATGTGCAGAGTGAAGTTCCAGAGCTGCCCTATGCACAAACTTCAGAGTTCAGGGGTGCACTATGTACAGACTGCAGGGTTTAGGGGTGCAATATGCACAGCGTGCAGACCCCCCCCCCCCCCCAGAGCTTCCTTGCATCTCTACTCTCTCCTACCTGACCCAACTCTAGTACCTCCCTGCGTAGGGGGCTCTACTACCGTGTATTCAGCTCTAGTACCCCCCTGTGTAGGCAGCTCTGTCTCGCCTTGCTGGAGATCATTCTCTTGCTCAGATTCCAGAGATCTGTCCCCACCATGCCCCACTGAGTTTGTGCAGGGATCTGTTCGATCCGGGAACCACTGAGAGCAAAGCTGTCCCTTGTAAAGACAGAATGCTTCTGTTTTTACAAGTAACAGTGGGAAGCAAGAGCGGAGGGTGAGAGCTGGAGGTGGTGGAATAAAGTTCCAAAACTGGGTGCAAAGACCATATGACAAGGCCTGGCGGGCCGCATTCAGCCTGCGGGCCTTGTGTTTGACATATGCATTTTAGATACACAGGTCCTGTGTGCTGCGTTTGTGTGGGCACAGCAGCTCATTCATTCGGGCTACTGTACCTGCGGGAAACATGGGGAAAAAAGCCCCCAACCCCCTTTTTAAACAGTGACCACACATAACTTCATGGCGTTGCAGCACCATGTGGTTTTGAGCGCCTGAAAACACACAGCATTTTTTGATACATGGGGGTACCATTAGGAAACAATAGCATCCCCACGCATCTACCAAAGAGCCGTGCATTTTGTCTGCGTGTCAAGAAACGCATGAGATTAGCACGCGTTCCCTGACTCGGATATGTGTGAACCTAGCCTTACTCAGTCTAGCAGTACTAAGGACACGAACAAAAACACAAAAAAAGGGGGAGGATGTGTCCCCCCCAATGGACTACAAATATGGATTTTACAGTAAGTACACAAATCCCATGTTCATACTCATCCCATTGAGGGACAAAGGAATTCAGATACAGTCAAGATGTCCTAAATAGATGTGGTGTTATACTGGGGGGCTGGCTTATGAGAATATGGAATATGAGAAAGCACTACAGAAGCAGTTTTCTTTTAAATTCCCTCTTTTTAGTAAAGTATTTAAGATTGGTGAAAATGGGCCCAGAGCTCCTTTGCACTAGAAAAAAAAGCATTCAAGTGCAATATTTCATGCTTGCCAGGCCATAAAATGAGACAAATATTTGTAAAATATATTATCTACAAAAAACCCTGTACAATCCCTTTGGTGAAGGCTGTACCTGTTGATATGAGGTTGTATACACCATAACATTTTGCTGCTGTCCATCTGTAGTCATCAAGCCTGCTGGCAACTGGCCCGCTGTAAAGTAAAATAAACAACGCATATTAGTGATCCTATATATCCTGCTTAAGTTCAAAGTGTATAAATACCTGAATCTGACAAGAGTATTTCAAATATTTGTTTATTGTAATATTACCAGTACTCTCTCTTCCATTTATTTATATAGCGAGGTACTTACTAAAGGCTTCCTCTGATAGCTCTTCTCCAAGACCATCTCCTCCCGTGACCGTGCCACCGAGGCCCTTCTCACCTTTCATTGCCTTTGAGTAAACAAAAAAATATATATATTATTTATGTGGTTAAAGAGGTCGCAAATGTTTTGTTTTCATTAATGTAAAATAAGTCTGTCTTTCTAATGTGCTTTATTATACACGGGAGTAGAAAGCACAAACAATTGATTGCATAACTCCTGTTAAATATGTACAGTTCTTTATACAAGAAATAGCACCTCTTGAACATTTCCACACAGTCTAGTGTTAAAACCTGGAATTAATATAAACTAAATTCCAAAAGATCTCTATATATTATTACTGATACATTTACCTTGATTATCTCAGAATTATACACATTGAGTGGTACAGATAGGAATATTTCTTTAGCCACTTTTGACCTCTGGAAGATTTATCCCCCCTTCGTGACCGGGCCATTTTTTGTGATACAACACTGCGTTACTTTTTTTTTAAAAATGTGCTTACTTCAACTGACAATTGCTTGGACGTGCAACACTACAAGTAAAATGTATGTCCTTTTCCCTCAAATAGAGCTTTCTTTTGGTGATATTTGATCACCACTGCGCTTTTTTAGAAGGACTTCTTCATAAATTTACACCAATATGTATTCTGCTACATATTTTTGGTAAACTAAAATACAAATGAGCGTATATTGATTGGTCTGCGCAAACGTTATAGCACACAAAACTATGGGATTTTTTTTTTACTAGTAATGGCGGCAATCAGCAACTTATATCGGGGCTGCAACATTGCGATGGACATTCTGGACACTTTTTCGGGACCAGTGACACTAATACAGTGATCAGTGCATGCGTGCCCCCTACCCAGAAAAGTCGAATCATATGTATATGTATCTGTGATCTGGCGCAGAGGTGCCAGCCCTGTAGCAGTAAAACTTCTATAGGGGGGACCTTAAGTGGTTAAAAGTGAAGTAAGGCCACAGCTGGCTCAGCCTCTCAGCTCATTGCTGAGAGCCTGAAAAAGCCCCTCCCGCCCCCTGAACAGCCTGGCACTGCAGAGAGCAGGGGGGGGGGGGGGGTCAGAGCAGAGACCTGGTGACTGATAGAGAGCCGAGCAGTCAGTGGTTATGTGATCGCTCAGTTCTCTGTCTTAGCGCAAACAGGGGACAGTTGCAGCATTGAACCAATGCAGCATCCACATAGGTAAGTTTGTCATTGGAAATATTTTAAAGACGTACAAGATTACAAATGACAAACCCAGTCCTCTGCAGGATTCCCGACAGCTAGTCCAGAAAGCCTTTCATAGGAATACATGTCTAAAAAAGGAAGAGGATCAAGCTGAATTTATTCAAAATACTGATAACTCTGCAGAAGGCAAACCAACTGTATTAGCTTCCAATTTAACCTTATAGTTAAGGAGTAGCCTTCAGGACTCCATGAACAATCCACATAAAATCACTTATACTTCTGCACAAAAAAAAAATACCACAATTAAATTTAATGCTGGCAATGAAAGGTTTTCTTTTGACCCCAAGTGGATGTCCCCTTGCCACTCTGGGATAAAAAACAAAAACAAAAAACAACTTAGTTCAGAATACTTTCCATTAAAATGGCAGAAGACACAATCCCATGGCAAAAATCAAAACAGTATGGGCTTCTGCTGGGAGGTACAACTCTAGCTGGAATCCAAAATCTTTAAAACTATTGTAGAAGTTGTCTAAAACAGGGACTTACTATTGTTATCTAAAGGCTGTCACACACAGGGATACAGCAAACCATTGCACCGACTGGTAAACCCAATAAGAATTCACTTTAAGGAGACCTTTAAAATGTTGAAAAAGAGCACTGCACCCCCATAGTTTCTGGAAAACGTGTTCTGTTTCTGAGAGGAACAATCCTATCAATGTGCATACATTTTAAAGGGCCAAGCTAATAAAAAAAGATTGGAGATTGTGCTACTGTGCTCTTCGTGCAATGTCTAAGAAATCCAGCATTGTTCTAGTGATAGATCTGTTAATCTATGGCCACCTTAGATCACCTGGTAAAATGAATTCTGTGGAAGTATCATGTTGCATTATCAGGGGGTAATCCATGGCTCATAAAAAAAAAATAATATTATTTCGGTAGAGCAGTAAAGAAAAATTTACCAAGCCATACCAACCTCTCTGAATTTCTGGAGGTACAATTTTAATGGTTCCACATAGCTATCAAAACCTAGGGTAGACATGGCAAACAAAATGTCTTCGCCATTGATGGTTTTTCGCTTTTCTTGATGACACCTTTCGCTGGCTTCAGAGGTTATAAAGCTTATAAATTCGCTCACGCATTCTTGTACACATTCCTTGGCATCTTTTGCTATCTGAAAACAAAAAAAGTATTAAAATGTGCATTTAATTTACATTATATCATAACAAAACTGAGCTTTACCATTGTCAGCCACAGTGGTAATTCTGGGGTCACAAATCCCACAATAATGTGTTGTCTTTTCCGTACACAGCAGAGTGTAAGGTCAGTTGACGCACTATAAAATTTCCAACATTTACCCACTAAGGCTCTGTTGACACCTAATGCCGATGCGGCTCACAGCAGGGGTCCGGTGCGTCACCGTTCATTGTTTCAGGTCCGATTTCAGCCCGAAAAAAACGGACCAAAAGACGCCCAGGACTCCTGTAAAAATTTGCACCGGAGAAATGTGAATTGGCTCCAGAGAGAGCTGGTCACAATCTCCTGCTATTGCGAATTGGATGCGGGGATTCCGTATCCAATTCGCAATAGTGTGAACCCAGCCTTAAAGAGGAAATAAACCATCAATTTAACCATTTCTTAAAACCGTTACATTCAAGGCACGCTGTGAATAAGAACTGTCATATTTGCTTGTGCTCTCAACTTACCCGTCAAGCCATTAAAAAGCTGGTGCCAGAACTGTTCACATGTGCAGCACATCGGCAACTGCAGATCAAACAGAGGCTAAGATGGCAGCTTCCTTAGCTGTAAAAATAGAGGGGGGGGGGGGGGGGGTTTAGTTCCGCTTAAACCACTTGCTGACCAGTCACATATCTGGTACGTCATCGGTCTTCAAGTGGTTGTACAGGGATGATGCCTGAAGCTACTGTCCCGGACCGTTTTTTTTTTTTTTTTTGAGCCAGCGGTCAGCTTTCTTGTAAGAGCAATCAGAGCAGCTACCACCCTCCCGCCGCTTTCCACGGCTTACTCGGGCTCTCCCATCCCACAGGGAGACCCGAGCTACCAGCCGTCACATCCGCCAGCTAGTCAGGCACCCAAGCAAAGCCAGGATGGGCTTTGATCGGGTCTCCACTATGGTAACCTGGAAGCGATGACCTGATATCACTTCCAGTTTACCCTGATGTCATCGGCACCATTTTCAAAAATTCAAAAGCATTCAAAAAGATTTTGGTGTTCTGAATGCTTTTAAAGTGCAGAGAAGGGATTTGGTGTCTTATTGACCCCAGATCCCTCCATGAAGAGTACCAGTCACATGCCTATTGCTGTCACAAGGATGTTTACAATCCTTGTGACAGCAATAAAAGTGATTAAAAAAAATAAATAATAATAATAATAATTTTTAACCACTTGCCGACCGCCTAACGCAGATATACTGCGGCAGAATGGCACGGACAGGCAGAATCACGTACCCATACGTGATCTGCCTCCCGCGGGCGGGGGGTCCGATCGGACATCCTTGTGACAGCAATAGGCATTTGACTGTGAGTGTTGGGAGGCGAGGGGGAGACCATCCGATCGTGGCCCCCCCCCCTCGCGATCGCTCCCAGCCAATCGGAATCCTCCCCTGCCTGTGTGTAGTTTCACACAGGCAGAGGATGTGATGTCATCTCTCCTCAGCTTGGCAGTTTCCGTTCCAGCGCCGAGGAGAGAAGACATGTAAGTGCACAAAACACAAACACACACAGTAGAACATGCCAGGCACATAAAACACCCCGATCCCCCCCAATCACCCCCCCCTGTCACAAACTGACACCAAGCAGTATATATTTTTTTTTTTTTTCTGATTACTGCATAGTGTCAGTTTGTGACAGTTACAGTGGTAGGGCAGTGAGTGGTAGCCCCCTGTAGGTCTAGGGTACCCCCCTAACCCCCCCTAATAAAGTTTTAACCCCTTGATCACCCCCTGTTTCACTAAGCGATCATTTTTCTGATCGCTGTATTAGTGTCGCTGGTGACGCTAGTTAGGGAGGTAAATATTTAGGTTCGCCGTCAGCGTTTTATAGCGTCAGGGACCCCCATATACTATCTAATAAATGTTTTAACCCCTTGATTGCCCCCTAGTTAACACTTTCACCACTGATCACCGTATAACCGTTACGGGTGACGCTGGTTACTTTGTTTAGTTTTTAGAGTGTCAGGGCACCCGCCGTTTATTACCGAATAAAGGTTTAGCCCCCTGATCGCCCGGCGGTGATATGCGTCGCCCCAGGCAGCGTCAGATTAGCGCCAGTACCGCTAACACCCACGCACGCAGCATACGCCTCCCTTAGTGGTATAGTATCTGTACGGATCAATATCTGATCCGATCAGATCTATACTAGCGTCCCCAGCAGTTTAGGGTTCCCAAAAACGCAGTGTTAGCTGGATCAGCCCAGATACCTGCTAGCACCTGCGTTTTGCCCCTCTGCCCGGCCCAGCCCACCCAAGTGCAGTATCGATCGATCACTGTCACTTACAAAACACTAAACGCATAACTGCAGCGTTCGCAGATTCAGGCCTGATCCCTGCGATCGCTAACAGTTTTCTTGGTAGCGTTTTGGTGAACTGGCAAGCACCAGCCCCAGGCAGCGTCAGGTTAGCGCCAGTACCGCTAACACCCACACACGCAGCATACACCTCCTTTAGTGGTATAGTATCTGATCGGATCAATATCTGATCCGATCAGATCTATACTAGCGTCCCCAGCAGTTTAGGGTTCCCAAAAACGCAGTGTTAGCGGGATCAGCCCAGATACCTGCTAGCACCTGCATTTTGCCCCTCCGCCCGGCCCAGCCCACCCAAGTGCAGTATCGATCGATCACTGACACTTACAAAACACTACACGCATAACTGCAGCGTTTGCAGAGTCAGGCCTGATCCCTGCGATCACTAACAGTTTTTTTTGTAGCATTTTGGTGAACTGGCAAGCACCAGCGGCCTAGTACACCCCGGTCGTAGTCAAACCAGCACTGCAGTAACACTTGGTGACGTGGCAAATCCCATAAGTGCAGTTCAAGCTGGTGAGGTGGCAAGCACAAGTAGTGTCCCGCTGCCACCAAAAAGACAAACACAGGCCGTCGTGCCCATAATGCCCTTCTTGCTGCATTCGCCAATCCTAATTGGGAACCCACCGCTTCTGCAGCACCCGTACTTCCCCCATTCACATCCCCAACCAAATGCAGTCGGCTGCATGAGAGGCATTTTCTTTATGTCCTCCCGAGTACCCCTACCCAGCGAACCCCCCCAAAAAAGATGTTGTGTCTGCAGCAAGCGCGGATATAGGCGTGACACCCGCTATTATTGTCCCTCCTGTCCTGACAATCCTGGTCTTTGCATTGGTGAATGTTTTGAACGCTACCATTCACTAGTTGAGTATTAGCGTAGGGTACAGCATTGCACAGACTAGGCACACTTTCACAGGGTCTCCCAAGATGCCATCGCATTTTGAGAGACCCGAACCTGGAACCGGTTACAGTTATAAAAGTTAGTTACAAAAAGAAGTGTAAAAAAAAAAAACACATACAAAAATATAAAATAAAAAAAAATAGTCGTCGTTTTATTGTTCTCTCTCTCTCTCTCTCTATTCTCTCTATTGTTCTGCTCTTTTTTACTGTATTCTATTCTGCAATGTTTTATTGTTATTATGTTTTATCATATTTGCTTTTCAGGTATGCAATTTTTTATACTTTACCGTTTACTGTGCTTTATTGTTAACCATTTTTTTGTCTTCAGGTACGCCATTCACGACTTTGAGTGGTTATACCAGAATGATGCCTGCAGGTTTAGGTATCATCTTGGTATCATTCTTTTCAGCCAGCGGTCGGCTTTCATGTAAAAGCAATCCTAGCGGCTAATTAGCCTCTAGACTGCTTTTACAAGCCGTGGGAGGGAATGCCCCCCCCACCGTCTTCCGTGTTTTTCTCTGGCTCTCCTGTCTCAACAGGGAACCTGAAAATGCAGCCGGTGATTCAGCCAGCTGACCATAGAGCTGATCAGAGACCAGAGTGGCTCCAAACATCTCTATGGCCTAAGAAACCGGAAGCTACGAGCATTTTATGACTTAGATTTCGCCGGATGTAAACAGCGCCATTGGGAAATTGGGAAAGCATTTTATCACACCGATCTTGGTGTGGTCAGATGCTTTGAGGGCAGAGGAGAAATCTAGGGTCTAATAGACCCCAATTTTTTCAAAAAAAGAGTACCTGTCACTACCTATTGCTATGATAGGGGATATTTACATTCCCTGAGATAACAATAAAAATGATTTAAAAAAAAAAAAAAAAAAAAATGAAAGGAACAGTTTAAAAATAAGATAAAAAAAAAATAATAATAATAAAGAAAAAAAAAAAAAAAAAAGCACCCCTGTCCCCCCTGCTCTCGCGCTAAGGCAAACGCAAGCGTCGGTCTGGCGTCAAATGTAAACAGCAATTGCACCATGCATGTGAGGTATCACCGCGAACGTCAGATCGAGGGCAGTAATTTTTGCAGTAGACCTCCTCTGTAAATCTAAAGTGGTAACCTGTAAAGGCTTTTAAAGGCTTTTAAAAATGTATTTAGTTTGTCGCCACTGCACGTCTGTGCGCAATTTTAAAGCATGTCATGTTTGGTATCCATGTACTCGGCCTAAGATCATCTTTTTTATTTCATCAAACATTTGGGCAATATAAAGTGTTTTAGTGCATTAAAATTTAAAAAAGTGTGTTTTTTCCCCAAAAAATGCGTTTGAAAAATCGCTGCGCAAATACTGTGTGAAAAAAAAAAAAATGAAACACCCACCATTTTAATCTGTAGGGCATTTGCTTTAAAAAAATATATAATGTTTGGGGGTTCAAAGTAATTTTCTTGCAAAAAAAAATTCTTTTTTTATGTAATCAAAAAGTGTCAGAAAGGGCTTTGTCTTCAAGTGGTTAGAAGAGTGGGTGATGTGTGACATAAGCTTCTAAATGTTGTGCATAAAATGCCAGGACAGTTCAAACCCCCCCAAATGACCCCATTTTGGAAAGTAGACACCCCAAGCTATTTGCTGAGAGGCATGTTGAGTCCATGGAATATTTTATATTGTGACACAAGTTGCGGGAAAGAGACAATTTTTTATTTTTTTTATTTTTTTTTGCGCAAAGTTGTCACTAAATGATATATTGCTCAAACATGCCATGGGAATATGTGAAATTACACCCCAAAATACATTCTGTTGCTTCTCCTGAGTACGGGGATACCACATGTGTGAGACTTTTTGGGAGCCTAGCCGCGTACGGGACCCCGAAAACCAAGCACCACCTTCAGGCTTTCTAAGGCCGTAAATTTTTGATTTCACTCTTCACTGCCTATCACAGTTTCGGAGGCCATGGAATGCCCAGGTGGCAAAAAAAAAAAACCCAAATTACCCCATTTTGGAAAGTAGACACCCCCAGCTATTTGATGAGAGGTATAGTGAGTATTTTGCAGACCTCACTTTTTGTCACAAAGTTTTGAAAATTGAAAAAAAAAAAAAATTTTTCTCGTCTTTCTTTATTTTCAAAAACAAATGAGAGCTGCAAAATACTCACCATGCCTCTCAGCAAATAGCTTGGGGTGTCTACTTTCCAAAATGGGGTCATTTGGGGGGGTTTTGTGCCACCTGGGCATTCCATGGCCTCCGAAACTGTGATAGGCAGTGAAGAGTGAAATCAAAAATTTACACCCTTAGAAATCCCGAAGGCGGTGATTGGTTTTCGGGGCCCCGTACGCGGCTAGGCTCCCAAAAAGTCCCACACATGTGGTATCCCCGTACTCAGGAGAAGTAGCTAAATGTATTTTGGGGTGCAATTCCACATATGCCCATGGCCTGTGTGAGCAATATATCATTTAGTGACAACTTTGTGCAAAAAAAAAAAAAAAAAAAAACAAATTTGTCACTTTCCCGCAACTTGTGTCAAAATATAAAACATTCCATGGACTCAACATGCCTCAAAGCAAATAGCTTGGGGTGTCTACTTTCCAAAATGGGGTCATTTGGGGGGGGGTTTATGCCATCTGGGCATTTTATGGCCTTCAAAACTGTTATAGGTAGTGAGGAGTAAAATCAAAAATGTACGCCCTTAGAAATCCTGAAGGCAGTGATTGGTTTTCGGGGCCCCGTACGTGGCTAGGCTCCCAAAAAGTCCCACACATGTGGTATCCCCATACTCGGGAGAAGCAGCTAAATGTATTTTGGGGTGCAATTCCACATATGCCCATGGCCTGTGTGAGCAATATATCATTTAGTGACAACTTTTTGTATTTTTTTTTTGTCATTATTCAATCACTTGGGACAAAAAAAAAAATGAATATTCAATGGGCTCAACATGCCTCTCAGCAATTTCCTTGGGGTGTCTACTTTCCAAAATGGGGTCATTTGTGGGGGTTTTGTACTGCCCTGCCATTTTAGCACCTCAAGAAACGACATAGGCAGTCATAAATTAAAGGCTGTGTAAATTCCAGAAAATGTACCCTAGTTTGTAGGCGCTATAACTTTTGCGCAAACCAATAAATATACACTTGACATTTTTTTTTACCAAAGACATGTGGCCGAATACATTTTGGCCTAAATGTATGACTAAAATTTTTTTTAGAACAAAAAGTAGAAAATATCATTTTTTTTCAAAATTTTCGGTCTTTTTCCGTGTATAGCGCAAAAAATAAAAACGGCAGAGGTGATCAAATACCATCAAAAGAAAGCTCTATTTGTGGGAAGAAAAGGACGCAAATTTCGTTTGGGTACAGCATTGCATGACCGCGCAATTAGCAGTTAAAGCGACGCAGTGCCGAATTGTAAAAAGTGCTCTGGTCAGGAAGGGGGTAAAACCTTCCGGGGCTGAAGTGGTTAAAGAAACAGTATAAAAAGACTTGAAAAAAAAGTAAAATAAAAGTGTCCCCGCCCCTGTGCTTGCATGCAAACATGAACGCATGCATCTGTCCCGCATGCACACAAAGAGCGATCGTCCCACACACCTGAGGTATCACTGCAAACATCAGATCATGGGCAGTAATTCTAGCACCAGACCTTCTCTGTAAATCTAATGTAGTAAAATTTACATCATTTGTCGCCGTAGCAATTTTAAAGCATGACATATTTGGTATCTATTTACTCTGTGTAACATAATCTTTTTACATAAAAAAAAAAAAAAAAAAAAAAAAAAAAAAAAGTTGTGGTTTTTTTTTTTTTTGCATTCATTTTTTTTTAAAAAGGTGTATTTTTTTTTTACCCCAAAAAATTGCAAAAAAACGCTGCGCACATACTGTGCGACATAAAAAATTGCAAGACCCACCAATTTACTCTTAGGCCTCTGCTTTAAAAAAAAAAATTATATATATATATATATATATATATATATATATATATATATATATATAATTTGGATATTTGGGGTTCTAGGCAATTTTCTAATAAAAAAAAAATTGTTACATGTAAATAAAAAGTGCCAGAAAAAGCCTGGTCTTCAAGTGGTTATTAAATGAAGAGAACAGGAACCAGACATCTGTTCCAGATGTGTCAGTCTGACATGGTGCATTCACTTTTCATTGGTGAATCATGGCATGACACAGTATGCAGAAAGCTGTAAAACATATTTGGTGTCCTGTCTAATAGATGGCAACAATGGCCAGTAGTGGTTCCAACTGACTTTACACCCTTTCCCAGCAAAAGTACATATACTACCAAGAATCATTACAGGATTTGGGGACAGACAGCATATATCTCACCATAACACCATTCAAGCCCTGAGGTCATAATCATCATCCTACTAGTATGCGAGTCACTGACCATGAACAAAGCATGTGCATTTCAGACACCCCAACACTTTTTTCCTTGTATACTTATTCTGGGTCAGTAACTCACTAAGCGAATAGAAAAACAGGCAGAAAGCCAGATCCTTCATTTTTTTAGTCTGCATTGGCATCTCAAAATAATCTCTATCCAAACAGGCAACTATTAAAATCCCATCTGGTGCGTCTTCTGTGTAGCAAACAGATTTCTACTGCCTTCAGTGGAAATTGAAATGGATTTTTTAATTTATCTTTTTGCTGCTGGTAAAAAATGTTATCACAGCATGACCATAAAGATACAAAAAAAAAAAAAAAGTGTTTCATAACTTTCAGTTTCTGAAAAAGTGTAAGCCCACCTGAATAATTAGATTCAGCCCACCATACACTGTACCCTTGATGGGGATCTCTCCAAGTTGCTACATTGAAGGGTATCAACAGCGAGTTTCCATTTAAGCCTTAAAATTTCCCCTAACAGAAACATTAACTGAATACAATTATGTTCCATATCAAAATGCCAAAATGGAAGTCTCTCAATTATTTCATCTAGAAAATCAGCAGGAAAAAAAATGAAAAACAAAACAAAAAAAAACATAAAAAAAAAAAAAAAGAGAACAAAAATGACACACCGACAGGCCAAACAGCTAGTGTACATATGGGATTTATTATCCCTAGGTTAGGAAGTTTGAATCCCAGATCTGTTTTCTACACCTACAAAATACTAAATTACTTTTAAAACTGCCTATACCTTCCTGGACTTTTTAAGGGACACTGATGTGTTTCAGATAACAAATCCCATACCTAGACAACACTGAAGACAATGTTTCTGTAAAGCCACATGCTACAAAATGTTTCCGGGAGAAAAAAAAAAAAAAACGAAACGTATTGATAGTAAACAACTGTATAGTGCTGGACAGGAACAAACACAAAAGCCTATGTTATGAAATGTATATATTGTATACTACAATAAGTTGATCACATGTGACAAAAAAACAAAAAAAACAAAACAAATTCTGCCCAAGGAGCTGGTGAAATGTGAATAATAAATTACTTTCTTCTCTAGGTGGTTTCCAGAGGAAATAGTCTAAACAACTCCGCACCTCTTCTATCTGAAGCTTAGCATTGACTGAGGGTGCAAAATTAGGCTGTATGGCAAATTAGAAAAAGTGGAATCTGTAGACATTACTTTTCCTGTTTGTGGTATGGCATTTTTCATTATCCGTGCCACATTGGCAATTGGCAGATAAATATCTTGTTCTCTGAAAGTCTCTTTAGAGCCATTTGTGTCATCTGGGTCATTTAAGCTATCTTCTGTGTCTCCTGGAAAAAAAAAAAAAAACAGAAATTGAGGAAAGTCAAACATACCCTTTTATAAGATTACATTAGTCATGAATATTTGTAGGAATATGCATTTTTAAACTGGAAAGTGAATGCGAAAGGCTGGATAGACCTGCAAACCCCTTTTAAAGTGTCATTACACCCAGGACCCTGCATTCACTAGATCTGGTCTCCCACAGTACACAGAACATGGAAATGCAATTATTTTAGTAAAATATAAACTGCTAAATACCTTTTCTCATCAGCCGTATATAGCAGTCTTGCAGTCCTGCTTTATGTATAGACTATGACATTTGGGAATGTGTTTTAATATGCATTTTGTTTTATAGAGGAAATTTACTAAAACTTTTTAAACCTACCTTGAAGAAGGAGCATATAGAACTCCGAAACGTGTTGTGTCAGGTTTACACATTGATTCCATCCTTGCCTAGCGACCTACAGTATTTGCGCCTTGTGGCCATTCGCCTTTTTGTTTTATGCAAATATATTGTACTTCTTCATATTTTTCGGTTATTTTTTTAGATTTTGATAATAATAAAATACTTCAATTTTACTGCTACTTTCATGTGTTTGTATACTCTTTGAGCCTGAAAAGTCCCGCCTATTTGTTTTTTTGGGGAAATTTCCTTTTCAATTATATAGCAGTCTTAGGACTTCTATCATTGTCTTGGTTAAAGATTGTAGGAGGAGTTTTCATTCTACTCCGATTAGAGCTGCACAATTAATCGTCAAGAATCGTTATCGCGATCTTGACTAAAGTGTTTCACAATTCTTTCTATGCAAAGAATTCTCTCTGCTCTTCTGAAGCCACAGCCATCAAAAGAAAGGAAGAGAAAAACCAGGCAGTCTGCCAAGAAACAAAACATTCTTTATCAGTTGAACTTAAGTTAAACATTGTAACCATATGTCAATGAAATAGACTTCTATGTCAGTGAAAAAAGTTTAACCACTTAAACACTAAACCTTTTTCTGACATTTGTTGGTTTCAAGTTAAAATCTTTTTTTTTTGCTAGAAAATAACTTAGAACCCCAAAACATATATATTTTTTAGTAGACACCATAGAGCAGGGGTTCTCAAACTTTTTAGACAGGGGGCCAGTTCACGGTCCCTTAGACTGTTGGGGGGCCGCACTATAGTTTAAAAAAAATATGAACTAATTCCTAAATTCCTATGCACACATCTTTTTTGTAGTGCAAAAGAATAAAAGAATGAATAATAAATAATAATATATATAGGGGATGGACAGAGGGGTGGACAGGGGGACAGAGGGGTGGACAGGGGGACAGTGGGATGGACAGGGGACAGGGGGACAGTAGGGTGGACAGGGGGACAGTGGGGGGGACAGTGGGGTGGACAGGGGGACAGAGGGGTGGACAGAGAGGGGGACAGTGGGACAGAGGGGTGGACAGGGGGACAGAGGGGTGGACAGGGGGACAGAGGGGGGGACAGGGGGGTGGACAGGGGGACAGTGGGGTGGACAGGGGGACAGTGGGGTGGACAGTGGGGTGGACAGGGGGACAGGGGGATCCTCACTTGTTAGTAGGCTGTTGCTTGAAGCCTCCGCTCTCGCTGTCACTCTTCGCGCCTCCTGTCTCCGTGCAGGACTATGCTGGGAACTACACTTCCCAGCATGCAGCGCGGCACACGGAGCTCTCCATTACTGGGGTGGGGGAGGCGGCTTGAGCGGAGCGGATATGCTCCCTGCCGAAGCCGAGCCGACCTGGCCCCGGTCCGAGCCTGGATTGTCGGGAATCCGGCCCTGGGTGGATTGGGCCGGATAAAGGTCCTCGGCGGGCCGCATGTGGCCCGCGGGCCGTAGTTTGAGGACCCCTGCCATAGAGAATAAAATGGTGGTTGTTGCAATATTTTATGTCACACTATTTGCGCAGCAGTCTTTCAAATGCATTTTTTTGGGAAAAAAATACTTTAATGAATAAAAAAAAAACAAAAAAAAAAGACTAATCAGTAAAGTTAGCCCATTTTATTTTTTTTTTGTATGTGAAAGATTTTACATCGCGAGAATCGTGATCTTTTTATCCTAAGCAAAAAAAAAAAAAAAATCGTGATTCTCATTTTGGCCAGAATCATGCAGCTCTAACTCAGATTGTCCTATGAGGCTGCAGGACCCGACCCTCTGTCTGGACAGTGCAGATTGGCCCTATGCCGATCATATGCACTCTAGCAATACACACCAAACTGAGCATGTGCAGAGTGCCCTCAAGGCTCTGTTCTGTCAGGAGATGGGTTGAGGACAGTGGAAGAAGGGGAGGATCAGAGAAGACAGGATCAAACAGCCTTTTTACACAATGCAGAGGATTAACCCATTCAACAGTGAGTATAACAAGTATGCTTTACTGCATATACAGACTGATTTGTGTTGTGGGTTTAGTAACACTTAATGCCCATGGTGAGACCCACAATGAAATAAAAGGACAAGCAGCTTTTCATGGCGTTAACCTGACCCAAGTATATGGTGTGCTGATTTATAATATATATATATATATATATATATATATATATATATATATATATATATATATATTTATATAAAAAAGAAGAAGGATAGAGGTACCAAAAAAGCATGTCGTCAGTTGTGCAATTTGCACAAGATAAATGCTTTAAGTGTTGGGGATTTCAAAATTTCCCAATAGCCTTAAAGATAGTGACATTTCTAGGAAGAGTTGACTAGTCCTACCCTCAACAGGAAACACCAGCTTCCCATTTGCACACACACAAAACCCTTCACCCCTCAGTTCAGTTTAGAAGCAGATCACCTCCACCACTGCAGGAGAAATTACAACTTAATCCAAAAGGTGGAAATTAGACATGCTCTCCTGCAGGATTCCAAGACATATCAGCAAGACTAATGTGGAATTTCCTGAATCATCTTCCAGGGCAGCAACAGGAGAGGCAAATACTCAAAGCATAGGCCTTGCTTTTAAAGAACCAACACTCCTTAACACTTGGTGTCCTGCAGCCCTGCAGATCTCCTCTACTGATGTCCCAGCCATTGCCAAAGAATGGGTAGAGTGTGCCTGGAGAGATGAAATCTCTATCTTGTAGGCAAAAGTAATATGTAAATTCAACTTGCTAAAAAATTTGGAATCCAACACACTGTATATATTGGCCTCTACACAACTCAAACCACAGTGTGCACATTATTCAGGACATATATCGGGAGGTAAAAAACAACCTTCTGGCTTTAGAACCACTTTAAAAAATTCTTACAAAAACACAGCTTGTGGATACTATCACTGTAAATTGCAACACAAGTATCTGAATAATATTTGGTTTGAAGACTTACCATCGTGTGGCTGAATCACGTAATGACTTCCTCCAATATAGTCTGCAGAAATTCCTAACTGGGATGTATCTGTTGTAGAGCTATCACCGTCCATCTGCAAATAGTAGTAAAATGTATACACTTACTCCATTTTCTTTAACTCATGAACTGGGTTGTCAGATGTTTATGGGTGAGCTTTTTTTTAAGTTTATAGACAGAAGAAATACTGTACATAGCCTTTACTCTACTGAATAAATGTTACAGGTCATTAGGTTGAAAAAGCACACAGCTAAACACAATTTGCATACATACTGACTACACATCCTGTAAATAAAGAACCCAAGAAAAAACATTTCAGCGAGACCCCAAATTGCGTTAAAGTGATTATAAAGTCTCGCTTTATAACTTTTTTAATTTTATTTTAATTTACCTGCTCTGTTGCAGTGGATTTGCACAGAGAAACCTGGATCTTCCTCTTGTCCGGTCCCTCTTCCCTACTCCTGGCCCCTCCCTCCTGAGTGCCCCCATAGACCAGCAGCTTGCTTTGGGGGCACCTGAGCTGAGTCAGAGCTTCATGTATTCATTCAGACACAGAGCCCCAACCCGGCCCCGCCCCCTCTCTCTCCTGATTGGCTAACTTAGGAGAGTCCCGGATGGCCAAGGGAATCGTGGACAGCGCTGGATAGAGATGGGGCTCAGGGTAAGTATTAGGGGGTGCTGGGGGGCCTGCTATACCCAAAAGGTTTTTTATCTTAATGCATTAAGATAAAAAACCTTTTGCCTTTACAACTCCTTAAGGGCCCCTTCCACACGGGGCGGACTCTGCCTACTCAGTGAGGAATAAGTCCATTAATCCCTGCTGGTCAGTGTCTGCTCCACTTATGCAGAGCAAACACAGACTGCTCTCCTTTATTAGCTGTAAACGGACTACCTGTCTTTTACACTGGACTGCCAACCGAACAGATGAACACGTTTGTTGACACCTGACGCTCCATAGAGGAGACCGGAGGGTCCGATCGGGTTCACGTGGAGAAAAATTACAGATAGCCCTGATCAGACCCTCCATTCTTCTCTATGAAGCAGCGGATGTAAAATGGACATGTGTCTGTTTACACTCTACTGTCATCTGATCCGCTACAAGGAAGTCTGTTTTTAGCAGTTTGGATTGGATGTCGGCAGGTGCAAAACGAACACATGTCCATTTACATCCGCAGTGGACCACTTAACAAAAAGTCTGGTGCCTGAGGAAAATTTTAATACTAGGGTTATGGCATCTAGCTGCAGCCATAACCCCAGAAGTTTCCCAGTTAGGTGGTCGGCAAGTGGTTATAGTGCATGGTTAAAGTCCTAACTGTTTCCTTTTTATTAACTAATCAGGGACGGAATCATGCGCCTATTTTTTATCCTAACTTTTTGGTACTACCCATTGCCAGCATTAGTTCAGGTGTTTAATACAATATCCATATAATACATTTATTTGCCATCTTTACTTTTTTTCATCATCTTTTACATGTAGGGTTACTATGCACCCTTTCCTTGCAGATCCTTTGCTCTGGTGGTGGTGTGTTGGGTTGGGTGGTTTGGCTGCTCTTGTTCCCAGTCCCGGGAGCTGTGATGCGCTCCGAGAATCCTCCCCTTCCCCCTCCACGAGGAGGTCGGCGTCGGCTGTCGAGCGGTGGTTTCCTGCTCGGTTTTTGGCACCTTCCCCCATTGGCCACTGGCGTAATGTTGGTGGTTTACCTCTGGCCAGTTTGGAGTATATATACTCTCTTCAGCTTTACCAGATACTCCCCACGTTTTATCCTCCCATGGACACGGTGCACCACATGGACTTCATTGTCCATACAGGTATTATTGTGGTCGTTTTTCTTTCCTTTGTTTCCACTTTGTTGTTACCTGTACTTTTAAACACTGTACAAAATATATTAAGATCAACGATGCTTCCTACACAAGGCCACCTAGTGATGGAATTTCTAGTTTATCTTCCTGATAATCTCCTTAGGGTCCATTTAAATTTGCACATTATGGTGCGGTTCCAAAAATTTTGGTAGTTAAAGTAGAAGACAGTGCACCACAACACACATGCCTATCAAAAAAGGGTCAGGTACTGTTTTCTGTGCAATAAAACAAATAGGCTGCTTAAAGCAGATTGGTTTCTTTGCAGAAATGAGCCTTATTTTGCACTCTCCAGCTTTACCAAATAAACCCCAAAGTGTCAGAATAGGCCTGGTCCTTAAAAGTGATAGTCAATTTTTGTTTTTTTGTTTAACCACTTCCCGCCCGGCCTATAGCAAAATGACGGCTGGGCGATGGTTCAGTTATCCTGACTGGGCGTCATATGACGTCCAGCAGGATAACAGCCGCGGCGCCCCCTGGGGGGGCGCGCATCGCGGCGATCGGTGGTGCGGTGTGCCAATCTGACACACCGATCTCGGTAAAGAGCCTGATCACGATGTAAATAGGAAAAGTCGTTAATCGGCTTTTCCTCACTCGCGTCTGACAGACGCGAGTAGAGGAGAGCCAATCGGCTGCTCTCCTGACGGGGGGGTCTGTGCTGATTGTTTATCAGCGCAGCCCCCCCTCAGATCCGCCCAGGACCACCAAGATGGCCATCCACACTGGACCACCAGGTATGCCCCCCCTAGACCACCAGGGAAATGCAAATCTGTGCCAAGGCAGCTGCCAATCAATGGCCAGGCAGCTGCCAATCAGTACCCACTCACAATGCCTACCACTGCCAGTGCCACCGGGGATGCCTATGAGTGCAGCATATCAGTGCCGCGTATCATTGCCCATCAGTGCCACGTATCAATGCCGCCTATCAGTGCCACCCATAAGTACACATCTTTGCAGCCTTTCGGTGCCCAGTGTCACCCATCAGTGCCCACTCATTGGTGCCGCCTTATCAGTGCCCGTCAGTGAAGTAGAAAACTTACTTATTTACAAAATTTTATAACAGAAACAAAAGCAAAACTTTTATTTTTTTCAAAATTTTCAGTCTTTTTATTTGTTTAGCAAAAAATAAAAACTGCAGAGGTGATCAAATACCACCAAAAGAAAGCTTGATTTGTGGGAACAAAATGATAAAAATTCTGTTTGGGTACAGTGTAGCATGACCGCACAATTGTCATTTAAATAGCGACAGCGCAGAATGCTGAAAATTGGCTTGGGCAGGAAGGGGGGGGGGGGGGTAATTGCCGGGTACTGAAGTGGTTAAAAAGCACAAACATTATACTTACCTGCTCTGTGTAGTGGTTTTGCACAGAGCAGCCCCAATCCTCCTCTTCTTGGGTCCATCACCAGTACTCCTGGTCCTTCCCACCTGCCGAGTGCCCCAACAGCAAGCAGCTTGCTATGGGGGCACCCGAGCCAAGCTGCTGCTCTGTGTGTACACTCAGACATGCCCTCTCTTTCTCCTCATTGACTCACTTACCTTGATTGACAACAGCAGAAGCCGATGGCACCCCGCTGCTGTCTCAGCCAATGAGGAGGGAGTCCCGGACAGCCCAGACTCTCCTGCAACATCGCTGGATCGAGATGGGATTCAGGTAAGTTTTAGGGGGGGTTGAGAGGGTTGTTGCACACTGAAGGTTTTTTTATCTTAGTGCATGATTAAAAACCTTCTGACTTTAGATCTACTTTAGGCGAGAGGTCTTCTTGAAATAACACTGGTTATTAATAGAAAAGTATTCATCTCAGCTGAAAAAAGGCATGGACTTTGATGATATGATCATCATGAAAAAGGATGATGAAATGATAATGGTACGCTGCAACAAAAAATTGAAGTGGTGATGCAAGATGTTCCCCCAGATAACAGAGTAAATTGATATATAAAGCCAATAGCTCCGCGCTTAGGTAATCAAGGAACTGCAGCCCCCCAGCACAGAATCGCACCAATGTGAAATTCCAAAAGAGATTAGAGTCAAAAAAAACAGGGGTAATTGGCGCTGTTCCGCTAAGATCAAAAAGACTAGTCTTTTTGATCTTAGCGGAACAGCGCCAATTACCCCTGTTTTTTTGACTCTAAACAGAGTAAATTGAGTCCACAAAAGGGTCAATTTATCAAGCCGCAAAAGTAAAACAGTTTTAATTAAAATATTTATTTAAATACTACTTAACTATCAATTTTTTTTTGTTTTTGTTTTTTGCATGAATTGACCATGCAACCATTAAAAGCCTTTCTTTATCACTAATCATTGTTTCAGCCTCTTTACCTCAGAAGAACCCTCTTGTCAGGTCCCAGGGAAGCCCTGCTGAAAATTATAGTATAATGATCAGTAAAGTTTTGAACATAATACATAAAATAATGTGGTTTATCCCACACATTTGACACAAAGTGTGGATTATTTGTAATGTTCCCCAATAGAATCACTAGTGATGTTCAGAAAAGAAATGCAAACAGCAAAAATGGTAGTGTTCCAGAGGAAAAATGCCCCACTACATGGAAGTGAGCTTGGACCGACGGCCAGGGTAAAGAACGTTCAGTTACATTCATGATTAGTGTGGTGTCCTCTTACATTGATGGTCAGTGGGAAGAATGCCCTATTATACTGGCGCTCCTTCGCTACATTTGCAAACACTGACGAAACCTGCCCTCCTGAAACTTTCCAAGCAGTAAATCAGATTTATTTGGCATCTGCTCCATGTAAGCACAGTCAAAATCCTTAAGCCCTAAATGAAGGGGGGGGGGGGGGTTGCATTGGCTTCATTCTGCAATGAATCAATGTTATCATTAAAATTACCTTGAATGTCTGTTCGGCGCACTCAATGGATTGTATGTATGTGGATTCTCAACTCTGGGTCATTTCCCTGTTCCTAAGCGGAGTCCGCATTTTGTGGAATGCTGTTGAACTGGAGCCAGTGCGCCGCCATGTGACAATTTTAGCAACCCTTAGAAAATCTGAACCTAGTGCCCCGCATGTTATTGTGTTTGGACCATTACATTGGTTGTCAGTGTGAAGAATGCCCCTTACGGACAGCTAAACAGATTGTTTGTGTTCACTTGCTTAACCACTTGACCTCTGGAAGATTTTACCCCCTTCATGACTAGGCCATTTTTGCTACTCGGCACTGTGTTACTTGGCCATTGTGCGGTCATGCAATGCTGTACCCAAAAAAAACAAACAAAAAAAAAAAAAAAAACATATATATATCATTTTTTTCCCACACAAATAGAGCTTTCTTTTGGTGGTATTTGATCATCACTGTATTTTTTTATTTTTTGTGATACAAATGAAAAAAAAAAAAAAAAAGATCTTTTCTACTTTGTTAAAAAAAAATTCTAATAAAAATAAATAAAATTTCTTCATAAATTTTAGTCAAAATGTATTTTGCTACAGGTTTTTGGATATATCCACTGGAATTTTTACATTTTTTTTGTATACTACTAATGGCGGCAAATCAGCGACAGTTATTATACTATATACTGTCACTGGCTAGGAAGGGGTTAACATCTAGGGCAATCAAGGGGTTAAAAGTGTGCCCATGTGTAATATGCATACAGTGTGCTAATTTTCACTAAAGATCTCGTAATTTCTCATCCCCGCTTTGCAGACAGATCGCTCCCTTTGTTCAGGGCTCAGTGTGGATTGCACACAGCCAATCAGCAGGTTCCAGCCGTGAATCTGGCAGGGCTTGTTGATAGGCTCCCACTGTGTATTTTCACAGTGGGAGCTGGGCGGGGGGACACATATGTGCACGCCCTAAACCAGGAAGTAGGCAGCGACATACGGGTACATCGCTTTGCCTACAGCCTTCAATCGCCCACAGTACATTGTAGGTGGGCGGCCAGCAAGTGGTTAAAGTGATTGTAAATGTTCATTATTATTTTTTAAACAAACACAATATACTTACCTGCTCTGTGCATTGGTTTACACAGAGTAGCCTTGTTCCTTGTCTCCTTGGGCACCCGCCGCCACTCCTGGCTCCTCCCCCCTCCTGAGAGCCCTCACAGCAAGCCGCTTGCTCCCAAGACATCCAGTTTCCATCTATTGACGGAGTGCAGCTCAGCCCCATCCACCGCTCTCTCCCTCACAGGCTGTGATTGACAGCAACAGGAGCCAATGACTCCCATTGCTACCAAGCCTCCTATGAGAGAAGGGAGAGAAGAATAGTGCTGCTGCAGCCATGCAGAGCACTGTATTAAAATCAGCTCAGGTAAGTAAAAGGGGCTGGAAAGGGAATTGGTCACACAAATTTTTTTTTTAAATTAATTTTATTGAAGTTTTTGTTAAAGTGCATAAAACTCAGTAGCGGTGGCACAACCAAGCCACCTAACATGACCATGCAGGGCCAACACAAAAAGTACATTATTACATTACCACAAATGGCAGGTGATTACATCTCTGGCTAACAGACGCCAACTATCTATACTAAAGGGAACACCCCCCCATTCAGCTGTTCCTTCATCCCAAGGGTCCCTTAAAAAGGATAATAATTACGGTATTTATCGGCGTATAACACGCACTTTTTTCCCCTTAAAATCAGGGGAAAATCGCGGGTGTGTGTTATACGCCGATCCACTGCGATCCTGACCTGTCAGATCTAAGAAAAAAAAAAATCGCCATCCGCGATTTGAAAATGGTGCCGCCGGCACCGAAATACACAGTGCCAGTGTTCTGCCGAGAAAGTTCCGCTCGGCGGATAAGTTCCCCCCTCTACTGCGCAGGCGCAGTAGGATCCGGCGGAAATAGCCGAAGCGGAACAGCTGAAAATCAGCTGTACACGGCGCCTGTAAGAGGGCCCCTCGCGGGCTCGCTTCGCTCGGCTCTTTTAGATTCCCCCTCTAGGTCCACTTGGATGGTGGGGAAGGAATCTGGACCCAGAGCGCAGGCGCCATGTACAGCTGATTGAAGCGTTTGAGCTTCGGCTATCTCCGGCGGCTGACAGTAGTTGGTACTGCGCAGGCGCTGCGCCTGCACAGTACAGGGGGGGAACTTATCCGCCGAGGGAACTTTCTCGGCAAGACACCGGTCCTCTGCTCTTCTCGGCCACTTTCGGCTTCACTCGAGAGCCGCCCGAACCTAGTCGAGTGTACTCGGCTAGGTTCGGATAGCTCCGCTCACCGTCACGCCCATCCCGAGTGGAGCCGAAAGTGAACAAGAGCCGCCGAGAACCGGCTCTGTGTATTTCGGCGCCGGCGGCGCCATTTTCAAATCGCGGTCGGCGATTTTGAAGCTCAGCGAGCGGCAAGGCTGGAATGGACACTGGGGAAGGCTGCACTGAGAAGGCTGCACTGAGAAGGCTGCACTGAGAAGGCTGCACTGATGGGCATTTAAATGTAGGTTTTTTTCCCTTCAACTTCCCTCCTAAAAGTTTCTTTTTCCTTAAAATTCCCTCCTAAATTGGGGTGCGTGTTATACGCCAATAAATACGGTAAGTGCACCTACAATACAATACGATGACTGCAAGCCGTTGCATACCCCGCTTGGTCATTTTTACCTACAGGTAAGCCTAAAATAAGGCTTACCTGTAGGCAAAAATGAATTTCTTCTCACCCTGCACGGTTTAGGAGATATTCACCCTGCATGCAGCCGCTGACGTCATGCGCTCTGAAGGTCCAGCGAATTGTGCCGGAAATTCAGAGCCCCTTGCCGGATACAGAGGACTCCAGCGTGCATGCGCGGGAGTGACGTCATCGCAGCTCCGGCCACTCACAATGCCGCAGCCAGGTGAACCTGGAAGAAATGCAGAGGGAACATATCAGCCCCCTCAGCGGTGACCGAGCACGCTGTGGGGGCTTCGTTCTAAGGTAAGCATTTCATAATGTGCTAATATGCGAAACACATTATGCTACTGTCTTGCAGGGGGGTTTTTTTCAGCGGTTTACTACCGCTTTAAGGAATCAAACAGCTATTAGGGAGAAAACACTATAATACAATAATGTAACAGAGGCAGGTAGAGCTATCCTAAATCAGAATGAAACAAGTGTAGTGCGTCTCCACCCAGAGTGAAGGGCTCGCTCATAATATGCTTTAACCCCTTCCCGACCACCGATATACATTGGCAGAATGGCACAGGTGGGCAAAAGGGCGTACAGGTACGTCCCCTTTAAGATGCGGCATTGTGGGCGCGCGTGCGCCCACCGTGTGCTCCGTGACCGTGGGTCCCGCAGACTTGATGTCCGCCAGGTGCCCACGATCGTGTCACGGAGCGGAAGAACGGGGAGATGTCTTTGTAAACAAGGCATTTCCCCGTTCTGCCTAGTGACATGACAGAGATCACTGCTTCCTGTCATCGGGAACAGTGATTGCTGTCATGTGAGTAGTAGCCCATCCCCCCTACACACTTAACCCCTTGATCGCCCCCTAGTGTTTAACCCCTTCCCTGCCAGTGTCATTTACACAGTAATCAGTGCATTTTTATAGCACTGATCGCTGTATAAATGACAATGGTCCCAAAATAGTGTCAAAAGTGTCCGATGTGTCCGCCATAATGTCGCAGTCACGATAAAAAAATAAAAATAAAAAAAAAATAAAAATCGCAGATCATCGCCATTACTAATAAAAAATATATAATAATAATAATAATAATAATAATAATAATAGCCATAAAACTATCCCCTATTTTGTAGACGCTATAAATTTTGCGCATACCAATCAACATATGCTTATTTACCAAAAATATGAAGAATACATATAGGCCTAAACTGAGGAAAAAATAGTTTTTTTTATATTTATTTTTGGGGGATATTTATTGTAGCAAAAAGTAAAAAATATTGCTTTTTTTTTCAAAATTGTCGCTATTTATTGTTTATAGCGCAAAAAATAAAAACCGCAGAGGTGATCAAATACCACCAAAAGAAAGCTCTATTTGTGGGGAAAAAAAAGGAGGTCAATTTTGTTTGGATGCAACGTCGCACGACCTCAGAATTGTCAGTTAAAGTGACGCAGTGCCGAATCGCAAAAAGTGCTCTGGTCAGGAAGGGGGTAAATCCTTCCGGGGCTGAAGTGGTTAAAGTAAAACTAAAGGCAAACTTTTAAGTTTTGGATAAGCGCAAAGTTATTTCATTTTTTATTGCTGTCTGTGCCTCAGTTAAGGAGATCCAATCTCTTTATTTGTCCTGTTTACCATCATCATTGAAAGTAAAAGAAAATACCAAATTTTGAGTTGTCCCCAGAAAAGTAATAGAAGGGAAATTTTCCGATGGGGACACTAGTTCTGATGATCTGGGGTCCCCCAAGGAACTTGTTTAATTTGCAGAGATTTCCTCTCACTTCCTGCTTAGCTAAGGAACAGAAAGTCAAGTGAAATCTCTGCAATAAGACAGATGGCAAAAAAAAAAAAAAAAATGCTCCCTTGCTTCAACCAAAATTTGCCTATAGTTCTACTTTAGAAGAAGAGTACGGCTTTAAAAAAAAAAACAAAAAAAAACAACAAACACTCACCTAGGTGGATGCATATTGTTCTGATGCTGCATCTTTCCTCTGCTGGCTCTGCAGTGAGGACTGAGTGGTCAAACACCGCTGCTCTCTCAGTTCTCCCCCTCTGCTCTGAGCAGAGCCAAGACTGTCAGTCAGCAGCTCTCTGCTCTCCCCTCCAGAGCTTACTGAAGTGCTGGGCTGTGGAGGGGGGGGGGGGGGTTGGCTCTGCGGATCACGCAAAAGCTGAGCCAGGTGCCAGTCCAGGGTTTTGGGTGGATCCCAACTATGAGGTCAGGATCTTTTCAGAGCCTGAACCTGGTCAGTGACGTTAAAACGGGTCACAGGAGTGCAGAACTAACTGCACTCATGTGATCCATAGAAAGTATAGCCAAAAAAAGCCTTAGCCAGGGTTCGACAAACCCCGGGCGCCAGGTCGCATTTGCGACTAGAATTAGCGACCTGGCGCCTGGGGCGGCACAGCTGGTGTATTCTGTGTCCGTTCGACACCCCCCCCCCCTCGCGGCGCGATCGCGATGGGCCGCGCCGGTAATTGAGGCCCCGGCTTTGCGGCCTACTGCAGTCCTATGGTTCCTTCTGCAATCAGGCGCCCTCTGGTGGTGGCCGTTGGTATGACAAGACATTCATCAATGCTAATGGAGCTTTCCCTACCTGGTTTAACTGCCTGCTCATCTCCTTCCCTTTACTTAGAACCCCCAAACATTATATATATTTTTTATTCTAACACCCTAGAGAATTAAATGGCGGTCATTGCAATACTTTCTGTCACACCGTATTTGCGCAGCGGACTTACAAGCGCACTTTTTTGGGAAAAAATACTTTTTTTTTAATTAAAAAATAAGAAAAACAGTAAAGTTAGCCCAATTTTTTTTATATTGTGAAAGATAATGTTACGCCGAGTAAATTGATTCCCAACATGTCACGCTTCAAAATTTCGTCCGCTCGTGGAATGGCGACAAACTTTTACCCTTTAAAATCTCCATAGGCGACATTTAAAAAATTCTACAGGTTGCATGTTTTAAGTTACAGAGGAGGTCTAGGGCTAGAATTATTGCTCTCGCTTTAACGATCGCGGCGATACCTCACGTGTGGTTTAAACACCGCTTTCATATGCGGGCGCTACTCACATATGCGTTCGCTTCTGCAAGCGAGCTCGGCAGGACGGGGCGCGTTTTAAAAAAAAAAAAATGTTTTCTTATATATTTTACTTTTTATTTTTACACTGTTTTAAAAAAAAAAAAAATTGTGTCACTTTTTATTTTTATTACAAGGGATGGGGCACATTTAAAAAAAAAAAAATTTTTCTTATTTATTTTAACTTTTATTTTTTCACTGTTCTTTAAAAAAAAAAAAAAAAAAAAAGTCACTTTTATTCCTATTACAAGGAATGTAAAAATCCCTTGTAATAGAAAAAAAGCATGACAGGACCTCTTAAAATGTGAGATCTGGGGTCAAAAAGACTTCACATCTCATATATACACTAAAATGCATAAAAAAAAATTAAAAAAAAATTGTCATTTGAAAAAAAAAATAAAATGTCTCCTGCCGCCGATAAAAGTGATCTCGCTGCGAATCTGCTGCAGAGACCACTTTTATCTGAAAGAGAACCGCCGGCTCTTGAGGAAGATACCGGAGTTATGGTAGCTAGCTGCTACCATAACAACGGTATTTCTCTTCAAGACAGGACGTATATAGTCCTGCGGGAAGGAAGTGGTTAATTAAAATGAATTTATTATTTGTCATCTCCCTGCTTGGCCCCTTTCACACGGGCCGTCTGATCAGGTTCGCCTGTCAGTTTTTCAGGCGGACCTGATTGGATCCTTAGCGGGAATATGGTGGTCTTGTGTCCCTGCATGGCAGGAAATAAAAGCAGTCACATTCGTTCTAGTCGTCTCCGTGTAAATTTAAGATTGGTTCATTGTTATATTGAAAATAAAGCTGTCGGTCGTTTAAAAAAAATAAAATAAAACCTGGCTCCTAACTTTTTTAGCTGGCTCCTAGATTCCAAGCAAATTTGTCAAGCCCTGGCCTTAGCTATACTTCTCCTATAAACCTGCTACCTTTAAAACCAACCACTTTAAGGGCCAGTTCACACCATAGAAACGCAGTCCGGATGCATTCCAGAAGCTTTTTTGCATGCGTGTTTTTGTTGCGTTCCAGTGCAGTTTTGATGCAGTCCAGTGCATTTTTCCCCCTTTTTCCTTAACCTTAAATAGGACACATGTTCTGGTGTGTTTTTGATGCTTTTTACAGCGTTCCAGTACAGTCCAGTGCAGGAAAAATGCAGCATGTTCTACTTTTTTTTTTCTGCAACTCCAAGCACTGGTGTGAACTATGCTATTAAAAACCATATAACCTACTTTCCATGCATCTGTGATGCAGAAAAAAAGCACGCACTGGACTGCATGTGGTGTGAACTGACCCTAATAGTTAAAGGAGAGGCTCCACTGGTTCCACACTGCTGATTGGCCAATGATATTGGTGCCATGCAGGCACTATCAGGGAGATCAAATCGCCACAGCTCAATTAATCCCTAAAAAGCTCTGGAGCCCCAGGGCTCCGCAAAAAATAAAAAAAAAACCTGGTTAAGTAGGGTTTCTCCATTTTTCTCAAGAAACCTTATCTCCATTTGGAATATTTACTTTTTCTGCTTGATTTAACAAACACCCGAGCCCAGACACAGCCACTAGCTGTTCAGAGAGAGACTGCAGTAGTAGCTGGTGGTTTGTGTTATGGGATGGTGTTTTTGTGAATAATTAATGTCGTTCCTCTTCAGCCACAATCATTCAAAACAAGCCAACATGCCACTACTCCAGTCCCTACTTTAAAATAGCTGGCAACTGGCAGGTTTGAGGTCAGTCTTTTTCACTACAAAGAAGGTGGCAGAGGGAAGCACAATTACAAGAGGGCTGCAAATGTTCCTACTGGCAGTTGAAGCAAGGGGCAAGGAGTTCTGCAAGCTCTATGTGTCTATATGTCATGCTCCCTCTCCTCCTGCACTGTAATTAAGAGGTGGTAATAAAGCATTTGTGTCTTTGCCAGCAGCGTGACCAGAAAGCTGCAGGGAGAGGGGTGGCAAGCTAATCATGCTGCTCAGCAACCACTGCACAGATTTAAAGGGACTAAGGGATTTAACAAGTCTGGTGATACTTGTTAAACAAGCTGGGGGGGGAACCCATAACAGTAAAATGTAGCGCTTAACATATAATGGGGGGGGGGGGTCAGAATAAAGTGATCTTGTGCTTGCGCACAGGAATCAGTCACTCCGTCACAGCCAGAACATGCAGCTCGGTGTACATTGATAGACTGAGAGAAGGCGGGCAATTGTGTCTTATTGCAGAAGAGACATGTCTTCTGCAATAAACTATCTGCTATTTTTCTTTTTTCTATTATAGGTTTCATTTCGCTTTAAAAAAGGCGCATTTATTCTATATCTACATCTCGCTAATCGTGCTAATGTACTTGGAGCTGCAGATCTAAGTTTTTATGGGTTCCCCAAAACATGACAATTTTACTAGGCTCTGTACTAGGTAAAAAAAGGTTGAGAAATGCTGCCAGACACACAACTCATCTTTATGGGCTACTGGGGCTCAGTCCAATTGCAGAGAATGAATCTGAATGTCTTATTTTTTTTTTTATAATTACCTCCAGGTCAACAAGTACAGTGGATATAAAAAAAGTCTAAACACCCCCATTAACCACTTGCCATCTGGGACAATTTTGGCACTTCGCTCCTACATGTAAAAATCATAATTTTTTTTTCTAGAAAATTACTCAGAACCCCCAAACATTATGTTTTTTTTTTTTTTAGTAGAGACCCATGGCGGTTGTTGCAACTTTTTATGTTTGTTTAAAACTGTTTAAAAAAACAGTTTCATGAATAAATTTAAAAAAAAGTAAAAAGTTAGCCCAATTTTTTTGTATAACATGAAAGATGATGTTACGCCGAGTAAATAGATACCCAACATGTCACGCTTTAAACTGGGGACCATCTGGTCGCCGTGAATCTCTATGCTCCCTTCTGGTGGCGACCGATTTGTTCTCCGGCTCGCCGATTACAGGGGTAAGTTGGGAGAAGAACCGGAGGGCAGCAGGAGGGGGTTGACCCCTCCCGCCGCCTGTAAGAACGATCAAGCGGCTGAACTGCCGCTATGATTGTTCCTACGGTGCACAAAAATCGCTGTCTGAAAAAGATTATATCTGGATGATGCCTGTAGCTGCAGGCATCATTCAGATATCACCACTCAAAGTCCAGGACATCATATGGGCAGGAGGTGCTTAAAATGTCAGGTTTCTGTGGAGTAGAAAAATATATCTATATATATATAATATATTATATAACACAAGGCTAAATAATGTCAGAACTTTTTACACCTTTAATGTGACCTATAAACTGTAGAACTCAATTGAAAAAACAAATCTTTAAGAGGAGTAAAAATTAAAAAAAAAACTAAAATAAAGTGGTTGCATAAGTGTGCACACCCTCTTACAACTGGGGTTGTAGCTGTGTTCAGAATTAAGCAATCACATTCAAACTCATGTTAGATAGGAGTCACCTACTAACATACCTACTATCATTTAAAGTGCCTCAGATTAACCCCAAATAAAAGTTCAGCTGTTCTAGTAAGCTCAAACAAGCAGGGCCCTCTGATTCCTCCTGTATTGTAACTGTACTGTCTGTCCTAATGTTGTAAAGCGCTGCACAAACTGTCAGCGCTATAGAACTCCTGTATAATAATAATAATAATAATAATAATAATAATAGTAGGTCTTTCCTGACATTTTCTTAGGTCGCATCCTACAGCAAAAGTCATGGTCCGCAGAGAGCTTCCAAAGCATCAGCAGAATCTCATTGTTAAAAGGTATCAGGAGAAGGGTACAAAAGAATTTCCAAGGCATTAGATATACCATGGAACACAATGAAGACAGTCATCATCAAGTGGAGAAAATATGACACAACTGTGACATTACCAAGAACTGGACGTCCCTCCAAAATTGATGAAAAGACTAGAAGAAAACTGGTCAGGGAGGCTACCAAGAGGCCTACAGCAACATTAAAGGAGCTGCAGGAATATCTGGCAAGTACTGGCTGTGTGGTACATGTGACAACAATCTCCCGTATTCCTCATATGTCTGGGCTATGGGGTACAGTGGCAAGACCAAAGCCTTTTCTTACCAAAAAAACATCCAAGTCCGGTGTCTTGCCAAGAAAGTTCCCTCGGCGGATAAGTTCCTCCCCTGTACTGCGCAGGCGCAGCGCCTGCGCAGTACCAACTACTGTCAGCCGGCGGAGATAGCCGAAGCTCAAAATCCACAATCGACTGTACACGGCGCCTGCGCTCTGGGTCCAGATTCCTTCCCCACCATCCAAGTGGACCTGGAGGGGGAATCTAAAAGTGCCGAGCGCAGCGAGGCCGTGCCCGAAGCGTGGCGAGCGAAGCGAGCCCGCGAGGGGCCCTCTTACAGGTGCCGTGTACAGCTGATTTTCAGCTGTTCCGCTTCGGCTATTTCCGCCGGATCGTACTGCGCATGCGCAGTACAGTGAGGAACTTATCCGCCGAGCGGAACTTATTCGGCAGAACACCGGCTAAATTTTGCGAAAACACATTTTTAGTCTCCCAAAAGCATGTGGGAAAATGTGTTATGGTCTGATGAAACCAAGGTGGAACTTTTTGGCCATAATTCCAAAAGATATGTTAGGCGCAAAAACACTGCACATCACCAAAAGAACACCACAGTGAAGCATGGTGGTGGCAGCATCATACTTTGGTGTTGTTTTTCTTCAGATGGAACAGGGGCCTTAGTCAAGGTAGAGGGAATTATGAACAGTTCCAAATATCAGTCAATATTGGCACAAAACCTTCAGGCTTCTGCTAGAAAGCCGAACATGAAGAGGAACTTCATCTTTCAGCATGACAACAACCCAAAGCATACATCCAAATCAACAAGAGCCCAGACCTGAATCCAATTGAAAATCTGTGGGGTGATCTGAAGAGGGCTGTGCACAGGTGATACCCTCGCAATCTGACAGATTTGGAGTGTTTTTGTAAAGAAGAGTGGGCATATATTGCCAGGTGATGTCATGCTGTGTCATGCTGATAGACTCATACCCAAAAAGACTAAGTGTTGTAATCAAATCAAAAAGGTGCTTCAACAAAGTATTAGTTTAAGGGTGTACACACTTATGCAACCATATTATTTTAGTTTTTCATTTTTACTTTCCTCCACCTAAAAGATTTCAGTTTGTTGTTCAGCTGAGTTGTACAGTTTATAGGTCACATTAAAAAGGTGGAAAAAGTTCTGCAATGATTATCTTTGTCTCATTTTTTTTTACATCACAGAAACCTGACAACAGGGGTGTGTAGACTTTTTATATCCACTGTACATCTAGGCTGACCATTTAGTGCACTCCCTGTACAGAAAGAAGAACAACCGCTTTGCAGCACATAAGCCATACTGCAAAATTAGTCAAGTCAGGGATAAAAGTTGTGGCAGTCATATTACTACTATGAGGTGAGGCTGTGTTACTCACCCGCTGTCAAATAGCTAGTGTACACAGGTGATTGAGGTGTGTTTACGATGTATGCACAACCGCCTGTATATAAAAGAAGGAAAAGCACAAACTTTCCCCCCAGAGTACCAAGGGCAAAAGCACCCTAGTAGTCAACCTGCAGTCCTCTGGGCATCACAATCCTTTATCGCTGATGCACATCTGAATTGCAAAGGAACGCGGTCTGTGTTCATGTGCGATGCTATTTCAGCCCACTGATTTGAATGGGCTGAAATCACACTGGATCCCCCAAAAGTTGTGCATGCAACACTTTTCCCGATGACGCGCACCTGAGCGTGAAATGCATCGAAATTGAGGCTTGACACGCATGATACAGGAGCTCCCCGCTTCCACCTTCATCTGAGACGCACGCCGCGCTTCCTGCATCACATAGTGAAGTGACAGACCGGCCTCTGCCTCGTCCTCCAGCTGTGCTGCTATCTGCTGTATTTTTGATATATGCATGTAAGTGCTTTTAATTAAAGACAGTATTACACTAATATTGCCTTTCTGTGGCTTGTTTATGGGGGAGCCTAACTTCACAGATTAATGAAAACTGAGCTGTGGATATGCACCTAAGAGTGTAACAAATTGAGGAATTTACCATTTATGATTGGTGTGAAGTCTGACTCTGGAAACAGCTGATTTGAGTTGCATGTGGCTTGGAAGATTCTAGCCAAAGGAGGAAGGATTCCCTTTATTATATGCTTGGTGGTCATTCTGTGGCCAAATATATCTGGTGAGCACATTTATATGTCACTTCGGGTGAAGCACTTTTGTTTCTTCAAGATTTTAAGCGCACTGCACTTTAGGAGGCACGGTGTTGGAGAAAGCATATATACAAGATTTGAGTCACCATATTGTTTTTTTATCCATATTGAAAAAAGGAGGGGTGTGGAGGCGCCAACTGTGGTAGCTTGTTTATGCAAAAATAAAAGTTAGTGTAACAATTAGACTTACTGGTTCGCAGGGTGGAGGTGTTTCTTTGAGATGGAAAAGTGTCCTGGGATGTGCTGTTATCTTGTTTCCGGCTCAGATTTCATTCCTTCAGGTGTCTGGGTGTGGAGTCTGTACACAGGCTGAACTGCTGCATCCAGTGCATGGAAAGCTCCACGCTGACCACTCTGGAGTGCAGAAGAGGAAATGATGTCACAGATGCACGGCAAACGTCCAGGCTGGTGTTGGGGATAATGCAGGGATAGTACAGGCTACGCGCTCGGGGCTCACAGCTCCTTCTCCTCCTCCAGGGAGCAAAAAGGCCAGTAGAAGGAGCTGTGAGCCCCGAGCGCGTAGCCTGTACTATCCCTGCATTATCCCCAACACCAGCCTGGACGTTTGCCGTGCATCTGTGACATCATTTCCTCTTCTGCACTCCAGAGTGGTCAGCGTGGAGCTTTCCATGCACTGTATGCAGCAGTTCAGCCTGTGTACAGACTCCACACCCAGACACCTGAAGGAATGAAATCTGAGCCGGAAACAAGATAACAGCACATCCCAGGACACTTTTCCATCTCAAAGAAACACCTCCACCCTGCGAACCAGTAAGTCTAATTGTTACACTAACTTTTATTTTTGCATAAACAAGCTACCACAGTTGGCGCCTCCACACCCCTCCTTTTTTCAACATTGATTATCAGAGGTAATGGACACCCTGAGGATGGCTGCCTCCTCATTCTAGAATTTACCTGCCTTATTTTAATGTGCTATTATGGCTACCATTGTACTATTTACCTTAGACATCACATGTTGCGGAGCGCCGGAAAACCCCCCCTTTTTATCCATAATTTATCATTTTGCTGGACTTTACACTAAGTTTATGGTCCACTTGTTGTTATAATACATTATATATTCACGTTTTATTGGGTGACTATGTCTATTTGCGCCCTTTTTTATTATGTTATGCTTTATTCGTTTTTACTAATTTTTGGTGCTGCAGCAGAAAATTTTTTTTTTTTTTTTTTTTTAAATTGGCACCGTCTCTCATTTTCTATTTTCACTTTTCAAAAATGCACTGCACCCGATTTCCTGGTACTGTGATATCGTGATCTGGTTCAATCAAGCGCACCGTTTGCAATCTGCGTTTGGGGTGTCCTTAAGAGTACATTGACACCTACAGCAGATTGCACAACCAGTGCGCTTTGAATGTGGTGTGGAAAACGCACACGGAACGTGGGTTTCCCGTACCACATTCAGCTGTGCACCAACTTGTACAGAATTTATTTGTAACGGCAGTGACCTCCAACAGTCTTGTGGAATATACATACCTGTAATAAAATATTTCTACACCCTCTGACCGCACATTCACAGTGTTTGAAAAGTTCTACAGCGTTCCATACTGAATACCAGGTCCTGCCCCTAAAACCATCACTGCACCCCAGTTGAGGTCCCTATATCTAGTTTGTTGATAACGTCTGTTATAAACATTACAAGCCCATACTTCAAGATCTTCCCATGAACCACATGCCTGATAACACCATCATTTCAGTGGAAGAACGTAACAATAAGCAGTTTGTGTTTCCATGTGTGGGTCAGAGTAACCCTGACTATACACAGATTTTTAATGTCAGGGGCTAGGCTACATGAAAGCGCCATTTATATGCACATCTAAAAATAATATAGATCACACTCCGATTTAGGTCTGTGCATTATTTATGATTTTTTCATTATATTGGATGGTTGTGCTTTCGGTCACATTTACCCAATTTAAGGGCAGGGTTATTTTTCCCAGTCCCTACTTCTCGGCTCCCTTGTTCCCGCCCGGCACACAGGGGCCCTTCCTTGATGAGATGGGCCCATGTTTTGGGGGGCATCATGGTGGGTTTGGATTCGGTCCCAACATTGACTGGGGCCGTCCTGCCCCTCAGTGTTTGCCACCCCCTTTTGCACCGGTGGACGGGGTCTGCATGGCACTCTCCCAGCTTTCTTTATGTTGGGTGTTTGGGGGTGTGCCATGCAGACCCTGCTCTGGGGTTCCCCGTTTTTTTCCTTTGAAGCATTCCACATCTGCAGATGTATCGGGTGTTTCCATGTTTGTATTGGTACCATTAGTTGATCCCCTTGTCTTTTTCCCTAGGCAGCACAATATATGTGTCTTTGTTATATCCATTTTGTAAACATAGCCGCTACACTTGTAGGCATGCTAATTTGGTTGCTATGCCAACAGCAACGCTTCTTTCTTTTGTGACAACAGCGTCTGTACGAAGCGCCATCATGTTCTTGTGATGACACACAGATGCCATGCGATCAGGGCAAGCACATGATGCGCCGTGACACTTCCGCAATGACATGATCGCGCTCTGCACTGCGCATGCGCCGGCGTCTCTGCTCCATGCTGACGCTGCTGCTCTGGGTTTTTCTGAAAGACAAACGCTATCATTCTTCACCAAGGTAAAAAATATGCATGCTACATATGGAATTAAGAGTAAATATTTTTTCCTTATTTCTAATGATCTACTAGGAGACTGGAATTGGTTTACCTTTCCAGATTCTCCATCAATCGGCTGAATTAGATAACTGGTATATTTAAATCATTATGGCAATAGAGGCAATGCTTACACATATTATGTATGCTTGTTTTGCTTTCTTACAAAACTTTTGTTAAGGAAATGTATTTATTCTCTTATTCTTTCTGTAGGATTGATATCCCTATATTTTCAGTTACATATTGTTCTGCACGAACCCGCTGCTGGGAACTACTTTTTGGGGATCCTTGTGAGGGATCACTCGAGCCTTGAAGATTTATCCTTTGCTTGGTGACTTTTTTCATTCTGGATATGTGTCCCCATTCTTGCTCAGCACCATCCTAATAATCTTTTTAACAAATATTTGACTCCATGAATGTAGTATTGGTGTGTGCACGTTTATTGGCCACAATGCTTCCATGTTTGACACCATGTTTGCTTTGTTATTTTCTGGAAATCTAGACTTGTCTTTTATATTTCAGAGCACCCCCAACTATCTCCTTCATGACCCTGAAGGGATTTATCTTGAATCTCCCGAAACGCGTCAGTCCATAGGAGAAGTGCTCTTTTGTTATACTATATATGGATATTATGTATCACTTTGTGTATGGTTGTTATCTTTGATCATTACACTGCTTTTATGAAATAATACATTTTTCTATTTTTTGAAAATATTGTGTCATTAAATGTTCACCCTTAAAGTCCCTTTGTACCGGGGAGTACTTATTTTTTTACATCTATTTTGGATGGTGGCAACAACAAATGGAGTTTTTGCTCCATATTGGTTCTTTTCAGATAATTCACTTCTACAATAATGTACCTCTATGGTCTCATTCACATAGCTGCAGAGAGCCATACACTGTCAGGAAGAAACATATTCTGTCAGCAGCCTGTACAAACTAATAACAGGTTAACAAATCCCCAAGCTGTATACACATCTGAGCAGTTACATCCATAGACAGTTTGAGGAAAGATTTTCTAAAACTGGAGCACTCAGAATCTGATACAGCCATGCATAGTAGACAATCAGCTTCTAACTTCAGCTTGTTAAATTAAAGTGATTGTAAAGGTTCTTTGTTATTAAAAATAAAAACATGTTATACTTACCTGCTCTGTGCAAGGGTTTTGCAGAGCGGTCCTGATCCTTCTTTTTCTGGGGTCCCCCGGCAGTGCTTCTGGCCCCTCCTGATTGGGTACCCCCACAGAGAACTGCTTTCCATAGGGGCACCCGTGCAGGTGTGCTCCTGAGTCCTGCTGCTGCATCCATTGACACAGACAGCAGGACTTGGCCCCCGTGTCACTGGATTTGATCGACAGCCAATAACTCCTGCTGCTATCAATCTATCCAATGAGGACCAGAGACAGCAGCTGGAACTGCTGGGCTTGTGCTCGTCATTGGAACGATCGAGTTCAGGTAAGAAAAAGGGGAGCAGCTGCAGCACAGGTTTTTCACCTTAATGCATTAAGGTGAAAAACGATGAGACTTTACAACTCCTTTAAGTTTTGACAAAAAAAAAAAACCTGGAGGCCGATTGCTTTCTATGCACAGTTGCACCAGATTTTGCACGCTCCAGTCTTAGTAAATCAACCCCTTTGTATCTAGCACCACTCATGCA